>VMKM01002935.1:0-52260 GCA_008360985.2 Macquaria ambigua
AAGAACTTTGAATGAACACAAATAATTATTATTTGATATGTTTTAAAACATGTCTTTTTGTCCGCAGATATATTCAAACAAAATTCACTTTTTAAACCAAACACATTTTTTCATTCCTTTACCTAAAACTCCTATTTGTGTGTGGAAATGTTGTTCATTTGATAGAATATACAGGGACTAAAATTCACAGTATGACATTTAGTTCTTATTATTTCTGTACATCTGTTACAGCAGAAGACAACAACAACATATATTTTCCTCATATTATTTCATCTTTATTGATGATTTTCACAGTTCTAATATACTTTATATCCCAGTACAAATATAAATGTATTGAATTGTTTAAAAATGTTTATCCGTCCTAATATTTCAGCCTCCTTCAGTGTCGCAGAGTGTGTGTTGGAGCACTTTATTGTGCCTAGTTTCAACAAAATAAGAATTAAAAAGGTGAATTTAAAATTCAAATCTGAAAAATTGTAAAAAAAACATTTTTATGTGGGGAACTTTGAAACAGACACCAGTAGGTGGAGGTAGAGAGACTGAAGGTGTCAGCAGTTCTGTCATTACTGTGTGTGCGTGTGTGCGTGCGCAGTGTGGAACAGACTCAGTACCTATGAGTACATCGTGCGGCAGCGTCACCGTCAGGACAGCAGAGACTCGAGGAAACCAGGATCAGTGAAGGAGCCAGCAGCTCCGTCAGTCAATCTCATCAAGGTAACTGTGGTGTGACTCTGACATTAATACCTTCAGTCCAAGAACCCTGCATGTTCTTGTTCCATCTGTATACATTTGTTCAGAAGAGCTGCAGTGAACACAGATGTTCCACTAAAATAACTACGTGTTGTCCAGAAAGCCTCAATATTAAATATTTTTGCTGAGAAGAAACATGAACGTGCCTTTTTGGTTCTAATTCTTAGTTTTAGCCTGTTTACATATCTGGCACTGTGCACCTTACTGATGAGCTTTTATTCTTAGCTTTGGTTTATTTAGTTTAGATCTGCACTCTTTCCACCTTTGAATGAATGAACTGAATCAAGTTCTACCTTATCTTAGTTTAGTCCCAGTGCCTCTGTGGCCTCATGTTTTTAAACTTCCTGGTTGATATGTATGTGACATTTCATAGTCGCAGTGATACTTTTATTGCATTATTACTTGGTATGGCGAGGAAACCCTCTCCTCCTGAGGATTATGTCTTTCTAGTGTTCATCGTCATTTTTCTGTTATTCTCTCTTCTTCTCCCACTGATGTGCCGATCACATCGTTTAGCTACAATACTCTAAAAACAGTCAAACTGAATGAATCTTTGTGAAGCAGAGACGTCATCAGTCACATGATATTCTTCATTTAACGCGAGCTCCACCACAATGTACTGAAACAGTGACTTCACAGGACAGAAACAGGTCTCACTATCATCCACCATCTCTAGGTCAAGTCGATTTTATTTATTTAGTCCAGTACCTCAGATCACATATCTGCCCCCAGGGGCTTTTCAATCCGTCCCCTCCGTCCTCAGACCCTCAACAACTGAGGCTATAACAGTTACTGAGTATACAAAACATCAGCATCAAACTTTACTATAACAAAATGTCATCACTGTTAGTTGATACAAAAAACAGAAATATCACTCACCATAAATACACAACATACCATTTATTATTTCATCTAACACGTCAATAAGGCAGCAAATTCTGCATTCTGTCAAACTCATTGTCAACTCATTCAGACTCACTTCCATCAACATTTAGGAATAACTCAAACTAATAATAAGTCAATAAGAAATAATGAGTTAATAACTGTGTTTGGTCTGGTTTAAGTCCTGGACCTGAGTGTCTGTCCTCTGCTGTCCCCCCTCAGGACATAAACTACTCAGGGACTCTGGGTTACACCAACCCTCAGCTGGACATGGAGGAACCTACCACTGTGGCTGTGCGGGGGCAGGCAGAGTGAGTCTTCCAGTTCCCTCCTGTTCTGGTTCTCATGGTCTGATCCAGTTAAAACCGAATCAAATGCAGTCCTCCGGGTCACTGCACACGCTCTCTGTGCTGGTCCAGGTTCAGCCCACCACCTGCTCTGATTGGCTGAGGCTGACCGGGTCCCATCATGTTGCAGTAAACAACCGGCAACAGTCACTTCATACCACAACGAGGCTGGACCTCGGTCGCCATGGACACCGTTCACTTTGCACAAAACAAAGTGTGCAAAGTGAAATTCTTCCAGGAAGCAAACAAAGCGTGTGTGTGTGTGTGTGTTTGAGCAGTGGCAGGAGGGAGCTGTGTGTGTGTGTGTGTGTGTGTGTGTGTGTGTGTGTTTGAGCAGTGGCAGGAGGGAGCTGTGTGTGTGTGTGTGGGTGTGTGTGTGTGTGTGTGTGTGTGTGTGTTTGAGCAGTGGCAGGAGGGAGCTGTGTGGGTGTGTGTTTGAACAGTGGCAGGAGGGAGCTGTGTGTGTGTGTGTGTGTGTGTGTGTGTGTGTGTGTGAGTCTCACAGAAGCTCTTCATAAATAACTCTGTCTGACACACTGTCTGCCGCCGACACACTGCAGCGTCACAGCTATGGGCTCGACAGGAGAGAGAGACAGTGAGACAAAGTTTACTGTTACTACAACAGCAGAGAATCTTCTAAATGTGTGCTGTAGATCAAAACAACTAAATCTGTGATGTTGCCTTGCACTCCACGCCCCCGAAGTACAAGACGACATCATGTTCACGCCACGAGCCGTGTAGACAACAGTTGGTGTGTAACTCTGGTTCTATGATGACAGTCAGATGCATTAACATGGCTCGCTGTCGAGGCCCTTGACGTATTAATGGCAACTGTTGTGTTCAAAGATGGTGTCCTGTTCATCCCTATGAACGTTGCTCACTGAGCTCATACGAGTCCGTCTGCGGCCGAGCTGGCTGAGAGCATGCTCAGTAAAGCCGGCTGACTTCCTGTTGGTTGCTGTAAATGAGCTGAATGGGTTGTATTAGTGTTGATGCTGGACTTTATTAGGATGGAACTGCCAGCGGCGGTGCATGTGCAGCCTTTCTGCCAACAGTTTGTTGACTAGTTCTTCTCACTAAGTGAGAGATGTTGCACTGTTCCAGTGGCTACACGGGACAAAGTGTCACTTTAATTCATTTACTTTAGAGCTTAATCATGGCTTCTGTGGATCTGTGCTCTCAGACCAGTACAGGGGTGTAACATCTCTGTGTGTGTGTGTGTGTGTGTCAGGTTCCTGGCTAACGGCAGAGTGAAGACTGTGTCCAGTCCTGTCATGGGGGAAGAAGCTCCGCCCACCGTGTCTACAGATCTGAAAGTAGCAGCACATACACACCGACACACACAGGTAAACACACACTCACACACAGGTAAACACACACTCACACACAGGTAAACACACAGAAGCTTGAGTGACGTTGCTTCATTACGTCATCATTTATTCACTCAGTCTGTTTTTATCCATAAACAAGTTTTACACCCCAGACAGCAGGAAACACCTTCTGCAGATATTTCCACTGTTTTTTAACCTGTTTCCATCCATCCTGCTAAAATCCAGGTGGATGGAAACACACCTTTTCTTTTTTCCAACCTGTGCGGTGCCGTTGGTAATGTGCTGGGGAACTCGTGAGGCTGCAGAGGAGAACTGAACCTGGATCATGTGTTTGTGCTTTCACAGAAAAAGAAGAAGAAGGTCCGTAAAGTTCCAGCAGAGGTGACCAGAGAGCGCTGCCCGAGTACAGCCCCGCCCCCCGGTACACACACACACACACACACACACACACACACACACACACACACACACTTTTGTTCTTCTATACTTGTGACAGAGCAACATGATCATTCATGTGGAGCGGTGTTTGTGTCCAGTATTCCCTCTCTGTTAGCTCTGTGTTTGGTCTCCACCACCTCCTGAGGGAAATATCTGGCTCTTTAGCTGCTAAATCCACTGTGTGCTAGTTCAGTGGTGGTGGTTGTAATTTATGATGTTAAAAGGCTGATGGTAGATAAAGACACACAGACTAAGATGTTGATTTTGTCCAGCATTCATTCAGCCACAGCAGAAACATCAAACATGAAAGAAAAGAGAGAAAATGTGGGATTCTTGTATTTAGAGTAAATTAAATGGAATAGAGCCATTATCAACAAAATACAAAACAACATCGCTGAAGGACAATGAACAACTTGTACATCAACAGTATGAAACTTCTGACAGAAGACATAAAGTGTGTTTATAGCAGCAGCTGTAAACCAGTCAGTAAAGCAGCTGGTTACACTGTCAGCGTCCCCTAACATTAAAATTCAACTGTGAAAAAGCTGAATTTAGACATAGTCCAGACACGTTGCGTGTTTGCATAGTGCTGCACATAAGGCAAGAAATGCATTAGAATAACATTTACAAACACAATGAAATGGAAAATAAAATGACAATTTATATGTTTTCACTGATAGTATATTAGAGAGAATAACGGAATATTGTCATAATAATGAGGTCATATCAGTTTAAAATCGTTGAAGTTTAATTGCAAAGTGATAATGGGGTAGTGTAAGTTGGGTAGTATTGATGAAAAAGAGGGTAAAAGGGGGCTAATAAAAGGCTAATGTGTTAATAACACTCGGGTAATATTTATTGCGTTTACTTACGGAGTATATCAGTACAATATCATAACGGTCACAGAAAAGACATTTTCCATGAAACCATCAGGAACTCTCAATAAATAACGCTGAATTCAAACATTCACTCTTGTTTTAAGGTAATACCGCCAAAGTTTTTCATGGAAACAAAGATGGTGGTTTCAGTGTAATAACCATCGTTCCAAACCTCCAGTTTCTTCTTACCGTTCTGATTATTTGACCTCAAACACCAAAAGACTTTGTATGATGTTCTCTATTGTGTGCATCGTACCAGCACTGCTAATGTGAGTTCATGTTTTATGTTTGTTGGAAGGTGATTTACAAAGATGGAACATTTCCCTGCTATCATTTCACTCTTGCATCTCTGTCCTCCCTCCAATCAATTTCCTTAGCTCTGGTACCTTTACCTTTACCTGAAGACTGCTGGGAAAAGTGCACTCGTTAACATATAGGTTTGTGGTGAAAGAAAAGGCCCAGATTCAAACTCAGTTCATCTTCCAGTGTTATTGCCGCTCACGCTCTAATTTCTTGGGTTTCTTTCTGTCTGCTTGTGAATTTTATTTTGGTTAATGCATTTGAGGTAACAAATCATTTCCTTTCTTTGTGGCTTAACAAACTTTAACAAACTTCTTCTCTTTATCATTTAAATCTCAACAAAAAGGAAGATTTCTCCTGATTCTATGTTGGTGTGTTATTCTCCAGCAGAGATCAGCAGTGTGTCCACTGTGTCCCTGGGTCAGCGACTTCCTTTCCCAGCATTCCCTCTGAGGGCCTCCCTGCTCCCCCTGGCCCCTGCCTCAGGCCCCGTGCAGGCCGCCGCCCCTCCTGCTGAGTACCACTCGGACTCTGCAGAGTCTCTGGAGGAGATCCCGGTGGTGCTGGCCAAACTGGGCTCTTCGTCCTCTGCTGCTGGAGACGCCTCCTCGTCTTCACACAGAATCGTCCCAGCGTTCCCCCTTCCCTCCCCCCAGCCCAGGACTAAGAGGAAGGCCTCCTCTTCCCGCGAACAGAAAAGCACAGCAGAGCTGAGGTTTGAGATGGCCTCCAGCCACCCCCCAACGGTGTTCGTCAGCCGAGCCAGTGGAGAGGCCACCGAGCCCCGGGAGGGAGGCCTCAGTCTGGGCAGGAGGCAGACCAGCTCCAAGCCCGGGTCCAGACCGGCGTCTCGGGCGTCGCTGGGCTCAGGTACAGCCTCCTGGATGGAGCTATAACCCGAGCAGATCTCTTTTATCTTTCTACGATCACCTGCGATCTCTGTAGCCACGCACAACAATCTTTATTATATTTTATTTTATTTTAAAGTGGTTTTGTATCTCTGTGACTATCTATTGGTTTTGAAGATAACTTGACCTTTTCATTTTGAATGCCAAAGGTGAGATCATGTCTGTGCACAATCTTTATAAATGATCAAAGCTTTCATTTCGGAGTGGACTTTTGTTACTGAACCTGGAAACCTTAACTTTGTACGTCTCTGAAAAGCTGTTCAGTGTGTGTGAGGATGTTTGTGTCTCTGCTGGTGTTTCCTGTGGAGACAAACTCCCACTTGTTTTTACTGTTTCCCAGTTAACAGCTGCTCCGCTGTGTCTCGCTGGTCTCCATGGTAACCCAGGGCCAGAGGGGCAGAGTGCTTTAGAGAGCTGAAGTCCTGACATCACTTCCTGTTTCACCACTACACATCTCTGCTGCAGCAGCAATAACAACCCCAATCATGCTAATGCTAACACCCAGCATGCATATTACACCTCCCTCTTCAAACTGTTGTCATGATGGCTGACATCTGTGGAACTCCAAAATGACCAATATTAATTAAATAAATAATAGTATGAATAACTCAAGCTTATAGTAAAATGTATCAATTAATTAATAAATTAAACTAAATAATTCAATTATTAAAACTCATGACATGCCATCAATAAAACTCTCACTAGAGTTATTTTTTGATTTAGTTATAGATATTTTGATTTCAAAAAGCTCTTTTTCAAATAATTTTTCAGCCAATCACATGCCTCCAGCCTCTCTTGTCAAGCGTCATCCTGCTATAGTGTGTGTAGCGCCCCCTCGCTGCCACGTTGCAAACGTTAGCCTGCTAGCCTGGCTAATAAATAGTCCGGTACAGAACCTGTATTGTGGTTTCAAAATGTCTTATATTTGGTTTGTTCAAATGAACCAAACCAAATATAACGTGTTAATCAGCTTTAGAGGAGCCAGGCTAGCTGTTTCCCCCTGTTTCCAGTCTTTATGCTAAGCTAAGCAGCTTCATATTTAGCATACAGACATGAGAGAGGTAGAGAAGAAGAGGAGTTCACTACATGTTGAACTCATGCCATCCGTGTAGCTGCTTCATATTCAGGATGTTTCGGCTTCTTCTGAGATGCTTGTGATTTCTTCCCCTGTCAGCTGATTTTACATGTTTATCAATAAATGACAAGAACTGATCAGTTTCTTATACTTTTACATCCAAATGCCGATCCTGATGCTTCCTGCAGGCTGCGTGAGCCTCACGCTGAATTAATTATCGACAGAAAATTATTAGAATTAGAATTTTTTTTATTAGACTTACAAGCAGGTATATTGTGGTCCAAACACATGATGACCCTGGCCAATCAATTCAATTTAGTTTTATTTATATAGCGCCATATCATAACAAAGTTATCTCAGGGCACTTTTCATATAGAGCAGGTCTAGACCGACTCTTTATATTTACAGAGACCCAACAGTTCCCACCATGAGCAGCACCAGGAGACAGTGGCAAGGAAAAACTCCCTTTTAACAGGTAGAAACCTCGAGCAGAACCAGCAGCGGCTGTTGAGCAGGAACACGGGGGCAGCAGGTGCAACCATAGATCCAGACTCTACAACTCCGGAGGCAGAAACACCTGCAGAAAGCAACAGAAGGAGAGAGAAAGGGGAGAGAAAGCACACAACTACAGGAAGAAGTTGAGTTAGTAACAAGCATTGATGGGATATGAGGGCGTACAGATGGAGAGGAAGAGGAGGAGAGAGGAGCTCAGTGCATCATGGGAAGTCTCCCGGCAGTCTAGGCCTATAGCAGCATAACTAAGGGGGGGCTCAGGGCTCACCTGAGTCAGCCCTACTATAAGCTTTATCAAAGAGGAAAGTCTTAATTCTACTCTTAAATGTGAGGAGGTTGTCTGCCTCCCGTACACAAACTGGGATCTGGTTCCACAGGAGAGGAGCTTGATAGCTGAAGGCTCTGGCTCCCATTCTACTTTTAGAGACTAGGAACCACAAGGAACCCTGCATTCTGGGAGCGCAGTGCTCTAGTGGGGTAATAGGGTACTATGAGCTCTTTAAGATATGATGGTGCCTGACAATTAAGGGATTTGTAAGTGAGGACAAGGATTTTAAATTCTATTCTGGATTTTACAGGGAGCCAGTGTAGAGAAGCTAATATTGGAGAAATATGAACTCTTTTCCTGGTTCTTGTCAGTAAACGTGCGGCAGCATTCTGGATCAGCTGGAGAGTCTTAAGGGACTTATTGGGGCAGCCTGATAATAGAGAGTTGCAATAATCCAGCCTAGATGTAACAAATGCATGGACTAGTTTTTCTGCATCTGTTTGAGACAGGATGTGCCTGATTTTTGCAATGTTATGTAAGTGAAAAAAGACAGTTCTTGAAGTTTGTTTTATGTGGGAGTTAAAGGACATATCCTGATCAAAGATAACTAGATTTCTTACAGTGTCCCTGGAGGCGAGGGCAATGCCATCTAGAGAAACTATATCTTTAGATAATGTGTTTCGAAGGTGTTCGGGGCCAAGTACAATAACTTCGGTTTTGTCTGAGTTTAACATCACTAAACCTCATGTTCAGACTCAGTCCAACAGTCCGTCTCTCAGTCCTGTCTGACTTCCTGTCTGTGGCTCTCAGCTCTGAGCCCATTGGTTCCTGCTGAAGACGTAAATCTTTAAAAACACAGATCGATAGTCTGATGTTTCAAACAGCTGCTCACTGTAGTTTTTATCAAACAAACAGGAGGAAATAGTGACTTTGTGACTTTGTTGGGGACTATTTTCAGTGGCGGATGAATCCACATGTGGATCTAGTGAGTATTTGGGGCAGCAGGGCGGTGTATAAATAAACTCCAGTGTGTGTGTTGATGGTGATGAAGGAACAACAGTGTGGCTCACTGATGTGTGTTTAATAGAAAGAAGAGATATTTCAGAGTGGGACCCATCAGAGGATAGTAAGTTTATTCTAAATATAAAATCACAAGTCTCAGTACACTTTACAAATACATAGATTGTAGCGCGTAAAAACAAAATACAGAACAGAAAGCAGTACTTAGGAAGGTTCAGGTTTTACAGTCAGGGTTAAAGTATTCAGCTTTGGCCCTATAATCAGGATTTCTCTTTTGTTTTTGTTCAGGTGGAGGAAGTTCTCCCACAGCCAAAATCTAACAGTAGATAAACATGTTTCAGGGAGACGATCAGGATCCTCTGGCAGGGTGGGAATGGGAGATGATGTTGGGAGCATGTCTAATGAAAAGAGCAGTGGTCCTAATACAGAGTTTTGGGGAACCCCACCAGAGAGAATGTGACGGTCGGAAAAGGAGTTGTTTTTAACGTTCTACCCAGCAAGTACGAGCAGAAGCGCTGGAGGGTTGCCAGTGATGCCATATTACTCTCAACAAGGTTCAACAGAATGTTATGGTCTATCAAATGTGGTCCTCAGATCAAGCAGAAGAAGAAGTGAGGGGAGGGAGGAGAAGAAGGAGAAGGAAGAGGAGAAAGAGGAGAAAGAAGAGGAGAAGAATGAGGAGAAGGAGAAAAAGGAGGAGGAGAAGGAGTTTTAAAAAAAAAACCTTTATTTACAACTGTTTACTTTACAAAAAACATGTTAAATCTTTGTACACCAAGATCAGATTCACATCAGCACACGTCCTAAAGTAAACTGTCCCTCTGCTACCGAGCACAGAACCCCCCCATAACCCCAGATTAACTGGAAACCATCCAGGTCCTGAGCAGCTCTGTAGAAACTGAACTCCAGCAAGTCTAGACTTCAACATGTTCACAAAAAGAGGAGAAGAATGAGGAGAAGGAGGAGAAGGAGATTGTAGATCTCTATCAGTTGTTCTACCTCAGCTGGTTCTGTTTCTGTGAAAAGCAGCTAAATTAAAACCATGTGGTGACGAGTCCTGAAGGTTAATTAGTTCATCAGAGTTACAGTCAATAAACGTGTTCCATCACCACCACTTACATCCAACACTGGGACCAGTTCTGTCATATACAAACAATACATCAGATTTATTATCAGTGATCAGCTGCAGGTCAGACGCCTGATGATCAATCTGATAATGTGTGTGTGTGTGTGTGTGTGTGTGTGTTGTTGCATGTCATCATCCCTCCATGATGTGAGGAGCGGTTGCCCCAGCAACGAGCCCCAATAACATCATAACAATGTCAATCAAAAAGGAGCGGCAAGTATGAAGTATGTGACACACACACACACACCCAGGTGTTTGTGTGTCCTCTGGCAGCTGGCCACTTGTTTGATCTGGAACCTTCTGATGGAGGAAATGACACGAACCAGCCTGCAGGTACTGTAGTTTCTCATGGATCAACTTTACCAAGTGTTTTGTCATCTGACTACGGCAAGCCATGGAGCTCAACAAGTGTTTACACAAACATACAGTCAATTCAACACGTAACGACATCTTCACATTTTAAACTGAGGAACAATGAGTGGCTCGCATTTCACCTGCTTTAATCTGTCATCGGCCTTTCTAAAAAAATAAAAAGCGGTTCCTGAGGTTTTCTTACTTCTACAACAGAACCTGGAAGTCCCAGTTTCACTTTGGCTCTCCATAAAGGTAAATCTGGTGCCAGGAAAAGAAGCTTTATCCGATGTTCAAGATGGATGGTTCCAAATATGTTCCTCTATGCAACCATGGAAACGCGCCTGCAGGACCATGTACGTACCCAGGTGACCACAGTGTTTGCACCTGCGATGACAGGAAGGAGGCGGGATGATAGTAATTCGTCACAAGGGGTTGAACCCTGTATTGCCAACCAATGATATTGAGGCTTTACGTGTTAACGTGTGTTTTAATGCGCTTTATGTATTTAGGTGCACGCTCGCTACGCTCAATGGCTTGCAATATCAAACTTCATGTTAAATCATTCTCTCTTTATTTCTGTCACACATTACCTGATGCTTTGGGAATATTGTCTTGTTACATTCATGAGAGAGGCCACAAAGGAAGGCCTTATTGATTTCAAGAAGGTCTTCGATTCCATCTGGCATGAGGGCCTTTTCTATAGACTACTTAACAGTGGCATTGGGGGGGACAATGATGTCATAAAATCTATGTACACAAACAGTAAATGTGCAGTTGAAATAGGAGACAAACAAACAGCCTTCTTTTCTCAGGGTTGTGGGGTGAGATGAGTGCAATCTGAGTCCAATCCTCTTCAGTTTATACATTAATGAATTTGCATGTCAAGTCGATTAATCCACTGCCCCTGGCCTCACCCTGAATGACACAGAAATGAATCTCCTGTCTGCAGATGACCTGGTGTCTACAGCAGCAGCTCAACCTCCTGCAGACTTTCTGTCAGACCTGGGCCCTGACAGTTAACCCAAACAAAATTAAAAATATGATCTTTCAGAAGCAGCCTGGAAATCAGAAACACACATACAATTTCTATTTGGACACCACGAAATGACAACATACAAAAAACTATACGTACCTCAGCAGAAGCTCCACAGGAAGCTTCAGCTTGGCTGTGAAAGATCTGAGAGCAAAGAGAGCTTTCTATGCAATTAGAAGAAATATTAAATTCCACATTTTCCAATTTATATTAGAAGCAATAATTCTCTATGCAGTGAAATTTGGGGTGCCAAAATTAAATCATGAATTTGACAAATGGGACAAAACAATAAAAGAATCTTTCCACACAGAGTTCTGTAAGAACATCCTGCCATATTTACTTGGTGAAATGCCCAAAAGTGAGATGACTGCAGCAAAATGTATCAGCTCATGTCCTGACCTGAGGACAGCCAATGGAACCTGAGAAGTACAACTTTATATTGACTTGTTTTTGATTGTTTCATTTTAATTTGTATTTCTTTTCTTTGTATATATCAATCAACAGAACACACACTGTCGTGGCTTCTTAACCATTCCTAGCCACTGTCCTCTGTCAGGGTTGTGGTTGTGGACTCGCCTCAAGTTGTTTTCAAACAATCACGGAGAATCTTGTTGTTGCATCACGTGATATTTATTTATTTGTAATTCAGGCAAGCAGTAAAAACGTTAGCAGTCAACATAGTAAACTAGAAAAACGATGACAAAAAGAGCTTGCGGTCAAAAGACTATACCGCTCCCCCGTCTAACCATGTTCACCTGTCCCTCAATTACTCTGATCTATATAGACAGGTAGGTGGTGTCATTTCCTGCCCTACCGCTACCATAGTGCCTATCCAAGGGCAGCAGGGGGAGACACACGCACACACCTACACCAACATCATCAACACACACACACACATTTTTCTGATTTTATGAATTGTACCTTTTTTATTCTTTTATCTCATTATTTCCTGACACAATATTGATATTTACATTCATGCCATAAAGCAGACTGAAATGAATTGAGACAGAGACAGATAGAGAGACAGACAGAGAGACCGAGACAGAGAGAGAGACAGAGAGAGAGAGAGACAGGCAGAGAGACAGACAGACAGAGACAGACAGAGAGACAGAGACAGAGAGAGAGACAGACAGAGAGACAGAGACAGAGAGAGAGACAGAGAGAGACAGAGAGACAGACAGAGAGAGACAGATAGAGACAGATAGAGAGACCGAGACAGAGAGAGACACACAGAGAGACAGACAGAGAGAGACAGACAGAGACAGATAGAGAGACAGACAGACAGAGACAGAGAGACAGACAGAGACAGACAGAGAGACATAGAGACAGACAGAGAGAGACAGAGAGACAGACAGATAGAGAGACAGAGAGACAGAGACAGAGAGACAGACAGAGAGAGACGGACAGAAAGACGGAGAGAGACAGACATAGAGACAGACAGAGAGACAGAGAGAGACAGACAGAAAGACAGACAGAGAGACAGAGAGACAGACAGAGCTCTTAAGAACGATCAGACCCCAGTGGATTACCTGTTCACAGAATTAGAACTGGAAGACAAACTCTTAAATGAGATGTTAAAATATACCAACAGAAAATGCAGATTGGCCATCCTAAAGATATTGAACCTGGTACTTACTGTGGGTCATTTCCCTGAAAGCTGGACTGAAGGGTTGAGCACACCCATATTCAAGAATGGAAACATATTCCACCCCAACAACTACAGAGGCATCTGTGGAAGTAGTAACCTGGGAAGTTATTTCAGTTCAAGAATTATAGACTTCCTCATCGAGCACAGGGTCTTAATTCCTTCCAAATTATAGAACAGCTGACCACAGTTTCAGCCTACACACACTAACTGATAAAGATGTAAATCAAAATAAAGACACAATTCATGCATGCTTTGTCGATTTTCAAAAAGCTTCTGATTCGGGGGGAGGGGGTCTTTTGATGTCATTAAATCAATATATGAAAAGAACAAATTGGCTGTCAGAACTGGAGATCAACACACAGACGTCTTCCCACAGGGTGGAGGAGTAAAGCAAGGCTGCAACCTCAGTCCCACCCTCTGCAATATTTATATGAATGAAGGTGCATTGTTATCAGAACAGTCCCGAGCAGCTGGTCTCACTCTTCAAGACTGTTGGTGTCTGTTTTATGCAGATGACCTGGTCTTCAGCAGAGCCTGGACCTTCTCCATCAGTACTGTCTGACCTGGACCCTGACACTTAACATGAAGAAGACCAAAATGGAGATCAAGGTTACAGAGAAATGACCCAACATTTAAAATAGGTGGGACCCAAATAGAACAAACAAATACCTCTATTTACCTCGGCCTACAAATGAGTTCCACAGGAAACGTCTGATCTCATGTGAAGGAACTCAAAGAGAAGGCAAAAAGGGCTTTTATGCCATCAAGTGTTCAGTTCAAATCCAAATTCCAATTAGGACATGGCTCAAAATATTTCAATCAGTTATAGAATTGATTGCATTGTATGGCAGTCAGGTATACTACTACTTACTACAAAATTCTCTGCATGCAGGGCTGAATGAGGCCGATACCCTTCACTTCCAAGTATTCAAAAAAGATCTATCAAATTCTGGAGCTGCATTAAAAAGAGCGACCCCACCTGTTACCATTATAAAGCCAACTGGTCCTGAGGCTGGCTGACCTTACACCTTCTGACATCACAAACCCCAGCCAGCTTCAGGGCAGTTACACTATCACTCAGAAGATTAGACCTAACCACATTATAATTAAAAAAAAGAAAAATACATCACACGATCACAACCCAAACCTAGAAACATATTTGGCCCTAAACAGACAGTCTACTGTGGCAGACTACCTAACCACAGTAACTGATAAGGACCTGAGAAAGACTCTGACCCTGTACAGACTGAGAGACCAGAGTCTGGCAGTAGAGAAGGGCAGACACAGGCAGACCTGCTGCCCAGAGAGGACAGGCTGTGCTGTCACTGTGATGAGGGAGCTGTGGAGACACAATTACACTTTCTAACACAACGTCCAAACTACAGAAACATCAGGCAGGAATTCTTTCCAAAATTTGAAAACAATGACCCTGAATTCCAAAGTCTGACAGAAAGACAGAACTGAGCCTCATTCTGGGGGAAAGACAGAATGTGCAGTGTTGGCTGCTAAATCTGTCACTTCCTGCCACAACAAGAGAGACAACCAGCAGGACAAAGACAGAGAGGCATTTATAAAGACACTTGTACTTATAGTCTACTTACTGCCACGTCTCCTTTTTGTTTTTGTTTTTATGTTGTTAAACACTAATGGCTCCTGTATTTGCTGTGTCAGCGCTGCAGGACAGGGAGAACACCTGAACTTCAACTATTCTAAGGAAGTGAACTTAAATGATCTCAGCACATATTCATATTTTATTTCATTGTCCTCTTGTGACATTTATTATGTCAGAAAGAGATCAGACAGTTTCATCAAGGAGCAATATGTACGTATCCCAACCTGCCCTCCTACCACTTGAACCTACCCCTCTGTTGTAGGGTAGGGTGTCCCATTCCTGCTGGGGATCAAGGGGCATCTTACCCTCCAGACGGAGTGGTAGAAGAAAATTCCCAGAATGCTTTGTGAACTGAGGCAGTGTAACATAGAACATGGCTACCGGTGCAGGGAAAGAATGCCTTCTTGGTGACCACCTTCCTGTAACTTCAGCACCACCGTCACATGACCAATGGAGCGTAACGTGATTAGCTGGATGTTGGTTCAATATGAGACAGAATCGATTGCTTATCCTTGGTATCCCGGATGTTTAATCAGAATTTTGGGATCTGAATTTGAGCAACTTGAATATATAGTATTTAAATTTTTAAAACTTGAATTTTTGATTCTGAATTTGTGAACATTGAAAAATAAAAATGAAAATGAATTATTGAAAATCTGAAGTTTAATTCAGAGGCAAAAATTCAGATACATAATTTCAATGCAAAGAAATTTAATGGCTTTAAAATGTCAAAGTCTGGTGAGACAGATTTACCTCAATAGATCTGGCTTCTGTAACGCTGCAACATGCAGACATACAGTGGTGGAAAGTAACTAAGTACATTTACCCAAGTACTGTGCTTAAGTACAATTCTGAGGTACGTGTACTTTACTTGAGTATTTCTGTTTTATGCCCTCTCTGTGTTTGAACAGTAAAATCAACATGTACCCAGGACATCAGCCAGAGTATTAAAGAGAGACAGAGATCAGGCTGACATCCAGACGGAGGAGGAAGAAGACCGACACACCTCAGGTACTGCCCGCTCACACAGAACACATATTATACTGCTCATCATCTGACATCTTACATGGGGAGCTGGTAAAGCTGCATGATTGACTATGTAGAAGTAATCTAGTACTGAATGCAGTAACCCTATTTTTAGTTTCTTGTAACTGAAGTTTAGAAGGAGGACTGTGGGTTTAGTCCTCCATCTCTTCCAGTGTAGTCAAGTTAGGAAGAGATCTCTTCACAGCCTGAATGAGGAGGACTGACAACAGCAACAAAACCTGTTTTAATGTAGGCCTACATATGGAGTGGGGGCATGTCCCCCACACTTTTAATATTTCAGGTTGATTTTCTTACTAAAGTCTCTGTAAACTTTGTCTTCTGACTGTCCAAACACCACAGTCCTGATGAAAGAAGAGTTGATAAAAATGTTGATTCACTCTGTGGTGGAAATTGTGTATTTCCTTTGGAGAAGTGAGCAAGTAAAATGAAGATCCGACAACCTGTTGTCTTTTGTATATTTAATTAAGAAAAGAATGAAAGTAAATAAAAAGGAGGGTGCAGACGAGCACACAGAGTCAATCCTTTTCAGCTGAAGGCCAGAGATCATACACTAGGATACATATGAAACGTCTGACAAAGAAGGGAAGATTTCCCTGCCCAAGGCTGGAAACCCAGGGCAGACTGTTCCCCAGACTGCAGCTGTCTTTCCCCTGATTACAAACAATCTGTCCTCCCGCTGAAACCAACCAGATACCAATGTACCTAAAACAGAGATGACCTAAAACAGAAATTATCTAAGTGTACAGAATTAAGACTGATTAATAGGAAAAAACAAGTTATCACACTAAATATATACATGACAAAGAGAGAAATTTAATTACACTAAACACATCTAGTAAGAAAGGAAAATAGAACTAAACATATCTAATAGTAAAGGGAAAGAGAACTAAACATATCTAGTAAGAAAGGAAGAGAGAAATTTTGCCCTTACACACTCGTCTGAGCCGTCTTCAGTTATTACTGTTTCCTCACAGCAACGAGCTGAACGAGCTGCAGCGGTGCACCATGCGCTGTTTCCCCTCTCAGGCTACACACAGTCTGCCCGACCTTATTGGTGATGGTTGTTGGGGCTGTAAGCAGCCTGAAAGGAATACCTGCAGACACTACTCAGGGCTGAAAAATGAACTACTAACTTAACTTTTCAAGTTAAAAAAACATTTAATTAATATTCTTATTTACAGTTAGTATTCTGAGTATTCGCTCAAATTCAACATCAGTCAAAGATAAAACAGTAAAGACCAAATACAACTATATCTCTCTGTTGTAGGGTACTTTTTTTTACTTCATTGTGCCCCAATTGAGACGAGAAAAGAGTGCTGCTGCTAGCGGATATTTCCAGCTCATATTCCAGTTGTGGAGTCCTGTGAGAGTCTGTGAGCCATGCGTCCTGTTGTTACCATCCTGCTGCTGCTGCTGCTCATGTGGAACTCTGCAGACGGTAAGAACCACACAGTCACTGATGTTCTAACAGACGACAGAACCCAACTCTGACAACACCTGTTTCTGTCTTAAATAAGGTCTTCAGGACATGTGTACCAAAGTCTATCCAGTGGTGCCCTGCAAGAATTCTCTCAGCGACGGACCGTGGTACCAGCTGGGTGACAACCGCTGTATGAAGGCCTTCTTCCACACCACACATCTGAACTTTGACAATGCAGAGGTGAGACACAGACAGGTAGTGTGACCTTCTATATTAACATTCTAACATTAGCATTTAACATTAGCATATAGCATTGCCCCACCCCCACCCTGGTGGTGACCAAACCCTCCCCACACTCACCAAAAGATCTCCACATCAATACACAGTTGTATATAAATGTGATTTCTAGGAGACAGGGTTTCATAATGACCCTGAATCTGATGTTTTCCAGCTTGGAGTCTGTGGAACGACGAACAGTGTTGGGCAGAAAGACCCTACATGTGTGCAGTGAGACTCTACTGATTCAACATGAAGAGAAAGAGCTGCAGTTGCAGCCATCTCCATGGTGACCACTGCAAACGCAAGCTTCTTCATTCACTGCAATAACTGTTGAGCATCAGCAAACATCTTCATGCTTCTTGTGTCCTTTCTGTGTGCATTCACTTGTTTGATAGTTGGAGCCTGTAGAGCAAGGTCCTCAAAGATGAACTGGGGGCCACTGGCCTGCTTGTTCTCTCCTGGGGGGGCAGGGCAGCTTGAACAAGCTTTGTACCTCGTAATGTTTCACGAGATAGTTTTCCTGGAAAACAGCAACTTTCTCATTGTAGATGAGACAGGAAGTATCAGTTGTCCATCTCTCTTGAGATGCTCTTTGTTCCATGTCAGTCTGTTATGTCTCGTCAGTTATGTTAAGTTCCATGTCTGTCATGTTTCTGTTTCCTGTTCTGGCTTGTCTGTTTTATTTTGAAAAGTCTAACCGTCCCTCTCGTTTCAGGTCCCTTTACTTCCTGCCTTTGTGTGTTTCCCGCTGTTGTGATTGTCTGCCCCGCCCTAATTGTTTCCACCTGTTCCCCATTACCTCTTGTGTATATATTGTCGGTGTCTCCTTTGTCCTGTTGCCAGATCGTCTCCTACACCTCATGCCTTCATGTCATGCGCCTTGTTTTTTGGATGAACCTGATTGTAAGAACTTTGCAACTTTTATTAAAACTTCTGAAAAGCCAGCCTGATTTCCGCGTCCTGCTTTTGGGTCCACCTGCTTTGTTGTCTGCGTAACACAGTCTTTCTGTTTAGGAAAATGTGATTGTTTGGTTCATCGCAGTAAATCTTCTGTTCTGTTCGGGTTTGGTGCAGCTTGTTAAATTTTAAATGTGAATAAAAATCAATTTTTATGCTCTGATTTTGCAGCTTTGCTCTAAAATGAAATGATTCCTCTGAAGTAAAAGACTGGTGAAAAATGAAGCTGCAGGCCAGATATAACAATAAATGTAACTTATATGGAGGGCCGTATGAAATCATTTGGAGGGCTGGAGCTAGACCCTGGGCCAGTAGTTTGAAACCCCTGCTGTAAAGGAGCCCATCTGTCCTAATGTCACATGACATCAATACACAAAGCAGGACAGAATGAAGGCTGAGAAACAAAAACACTGATAAACCAGGACAAAATACAGTAAGACACTGAAAGAGGAAAATTAATATTTAAAAGTCACTGACAATAAAACAAACGAAATAAACTGAGTAAAAACTTCAAATAAATATAAGTCTGTGGATGTGATTCACACAGAGAACAATCAGTGTCAATAATCCTGTTAGAGTTTTCAGGAAGTTTTTTTTACAGAGTTATCTCTGTGGAACAATATCTTCATAAAAAGTTAAAGTTGAGCACAAACCAAACTGCTGGTCCCTCCTGGCTCCAGAGCCATAACTTTAAAATAAAAACATCTTTTCTTCCAAAACTGAATCCTCTTAAGCTCTGGACTGAAGCTGAAGACAAGCTGGAAGCTACAAAGACAAAGCAACAGAAAGACTGTCTCCACCAAACAGATGTTTTGACAGGAACGAACAGAAACCTGACCGGTTGGTTTAAGGTTAGGTTAAAAGAGAGATGGGGTTAGGGTTAGGAGTAGGTTAGGGTAAGTCTCCAGGAAATGAATGAAGGTTAATGTAATGTCCTCTGAAGTGATGGAAAGACACACACACACACACACACACACACACACACACACACAATGTTCACATCTGTCATAGAGAAGAGATGGGACAGAGACATCAGAACTGTTGGCTCTTTAAAGAGGAACTTCACACTAAATTAATATATTTTGCTCTGTAACATAAACTCAGAGTTCTTATTCATATCTATTTATATAATGTTAATTCAGGTTATTTTTCACCTGATGTTTCACGAGCTGACTGATCCAAATACTAATAAGTTCCTGATTCAAAACTAAGTTGATCTGCTCAAATTATTGATCTCATATGAATGAAAATTTAACTGGAGGATGTGACTCCTGAAACTGACGTGAGATCAGCTGATGGTTTTATTAGAGAACAGGTCTCACTCTGTGAGGGAAGAAGCTCCACTTTGTAACACCTCTGTACAACCAGAGTGTTTCTGTAGTTCAACAACTCCAACAGAGGATCTTTGGTCCAGTTCAGACAAACAAGCAGACAACAGACAGGTTTCCTTTAGTTATGAATAAACGTTAATTTGTAACAGCTGATATGAGCTGCCACCGGAGATGTTTGTCTTTTTAACCGGTGAAAGTGACGTCAGTGCCGGCTAAACATGAGAAGCTGCTTCCTGAATGTTTTCTACTCTGAGCCTTGATGATGTCATTTATTGAAGTGATCAAAGTTGTGTTATTTCAGCGCTGCAACACTAGCAGGCTGAGGTGGACAAAACACAGTAGAGTGCAATAAAGAAACACAGTAGAGGGCAGTAAAGAAATGCAGTAGAGTGCAGTAAAGAAACATAGTAGAGTGCAGTAAAGAAACGCAGTAGAGTCAGTAAAAACATGCAGTACAGTTCAGTAAAGGAACGCAGTAGAGTACAGTAAAGAAACGCAGTACAGTGCAGTAAAGAAACGAAGTAGAGTGCAGTAAAGAAATGCAGTAGAGTGCAGTAAAGAAACGCAGTACAGTACAGTAAAGAAGCGCAGTAGAGTACAGTAAAGAAACAGAGTGCAGTAAAGAAGTGCAGTAGAGTTCAGTAAAGAAATACAGTAGAGTGCAGTAAAGAAACGCAGTAAAGTGCAGTAAAGACACACAGTAGAGTCAGTAAAAACACGCAGTACAGTTCAGTAAAGAAACAAAGTAGAGTTCAGTAAAGGAATGCAGTACTGTGCAGTAAAGAAATGCAGTAGAGTGCAGTAAAGAAATTCAGCAGAATGCAGTAAAAAAACACATTAGAGTGCAATAAAGAAATGCAGTAGAGTGCAGTAAAGAAACACAGTAGAGTGCAGTATTATCTCATGATCAACAGCTCACCAACACACTGTTTGATGGGTTTCATTTAATCTGTCACCTGTAGAGTCATAAACGGCCGTGTTCCTGTCAAACCCATGGATGTATTATAAGAACTGGATACCGGACGCAATGATGGCGCCTCTTCTGTACATTGAGAATTGCTCGCCTGGCACATACGCCAAAAACGTTTCTAGCTTCCGGGTTTACTTCCAGGTTATGCGGCCCACTGAAAATGCGCAGTAGTGTTTCCCCCCCGCTGGCCCCGCCCACGAGTTCCCGCTCAGCCCATAGACTTTACACTGTGATGACATCACAGATTTTTTAATCTCTTTTCACGGCTCAGGTAAAGTTTTACAAATATAAAAGCTCCATGGATCAAACATTCATAATGGAAAGAGTCATAGTGGAGCTTGACTTGACAGTCATAGTGGCTCTTTTATAATGGAGGTCTATGGGGAAAATGCTTTTTGGGCCGCAGGGGAATTTTTCGCTGCAATACCGCCAGTGGCCACTGGGAAACACTGGAAGCAAGGCTGAGTGGCGGCACCGTATCCAGTTCTTATTATACATCCATGGTCAAACCTCACAAACACAGTGAAGTACTTCCTGTCAGACACACTTCCTGTCTCCTCTGACTTCAGTTATAACTGATCACACTGTTACACATGTCATCATTGTTTGTGTTTCTGTTGTCATGACGATGGCTACAGATTACAGATGTGATATGTGGGATTCAGTTTGAGCTTCTGTGTGTTACAGGTGAACTGGTCAGGTAGAATCCAGTCAGACTGGATCAGCAGGTCTCAGTCTTAATGTTTATACATCATACACATGCTGTGCATGATATATATATATATATAGCATTAATGTTAGTTATTGCTATTAAAACAGGGCTTGAAAAGGTCCCCCCACCTGTGACCTTTGACCTCCAGGTCTGGGAGCTGGCAGAAGCCTGCATGGACGCCCTGCCGAAGGACCAACACTCCTCCTCTCCTCCCTCCCTCCCTCCTTTTTATTGCCCTCCCCTGATGTGGGACAGGATGTCGCCATGGCGATGGGATAAACAGATGATAACAAGCCCTCAGCACTGCTGAGCTCATTTGAATGCTGCGACCGCCGCTGAGGGCCAGAAGAGAGAGAGCAAAGACTGAAGAAGAGACAGAGGAAGACAGAGGACAGACAGGTAAGACTGCAGGACAGTGTGTGTGTGTGTGTGTGTGTGTGTGTGTGTGTTTTCATCTATCTCTGGAGAATTAACTAGATTTTAGAGAGAAATGCAAAAACTCAAGAGGCAGAAAAAATGTCCAGAAAACAAACTGTAGATGTTTTTAGTTTGAATAATTTATCATTTTTCTACAGTTGAGTCAAACTGTTGCAAAATCCAGACATAACATGAAATGATTTCAGGTGTGTTTTGTCTCACAAACACAGTAAAAGAGGTTGTTTTTGGTGACGCTTTAGCCTGCAAGTTTCAAGCAGGCAACCTTTCACAATAATGAAGCTGTAACCAGTTCATTCATACAAAAAAGACTTTTCTGATTAATCTATTAAAATCTATTTTAAAAACTGTAGTAGTTTCAGCTGCAGTTGTTATTGTGTTGTACATGTAGTGCAAAGAACACTGTTTGTGTTTTATAAATAATTATGAATAATAAATGACTCCACATACTTGACGAACATAAAACATTTCCAATACATTCAGGATTTTATGTCTGTGCTGTTCCAAACACAGAAACACAGTAATTAAATGTACAAATCACAGTTAATGTTAATGATGTCATATTTGGATCGTTTCAGTGTCAGTGTCACACACACACACACACACACACACAGTGACACACCCATACAGTATGCACAGTCTGACACACTGTAACTAAAACACACACAGAAACAGTCTGTAAATAAATCAGTTCTAGTCATTACTTATGATGTTCTCTATCAATCGATTAGTCTTTAAATGACTTTGGGTCAAAACAAACTCATATTTGGAGTTTCAGCTGGAAGAATCTTTTTCATTCTGTTGAAGTCGCTCTGAATGTAAACGTGTGACTGACACGAAGACGTGCATCATTTTATAACATTTTCATTTTATCACATGTTCAGTACAAGGGGGGCATCCCACACCCTCTAGTCATGCGAGTCCACCTGCAGTGTCTCTGACAACAACGCTGAGCTGCATCCTCGCTGCTGCCTCCTCCTGTCATGTTGTTAACATGGCCATGTTCTGTACAGGTTGGGTTGTGAGCTCGGGGCCGTCGCTGGGTTCACATAGAAGGTGGACGCGCCGCAAAACGCCACGATATGCCAATTCTAGCGCGAGCAGCTAGCCTGGCTGTTCACACCAGAAGCGCATTTCTCTGCGCCGGTCAACAAGCGATCCTGCTCCTCTGCTCTTTTCTAGGGCTGATCTTTCTGCTGTTATGTGCTGCGGGTCATACAACTCCGGTGCTTCTCCACTTCTAGGATCTACTTTCTCTCTCTCTCTCTCTCTCTCGCTTGCTGCTTGTGTGTGTGTCTGCTCGTCTCTCTCGCTCTCTGTTTAGAGATAACTGACAAATATGAATCATTTATATCCTTTATAATGTGTTTTCGTGCCAGATTCGCTCACGGCGGGCGGAGAAAATAGAACAGACGCCGAAACGCTCGCTGCAGAGCGCGAGCCGGCCGCAAAGCTCCGCTGTGCAGCGCCTGCTGTGTGAACAGCCCAATTAATTAATATGGGCACCGAATGGAACCGGGCAGCAAGTCGCAGCGCTTCGGGGCGCTTCGTGGCGCGTCCGCCTCCTATGTGAACCCAGCGTTAGGCTGCTCAGTTTCGTTCCACAGCAACACATGAGCAGAGACACACCGCCAAAATAAAATGCATATTGCTGCAATAAATGTTTCAGACCTTGTGGTCTCAACCCAATCTGTGGAGATGACCGCCCACCCAGAGCCTGGTTCTGGTTCTGCTCGAGGTTTCTACCTGTTAAAAGGGAGTTTTTCCTTGCCACTGTCTCCTAGTGCTGCTCATGGTGGGAACTGTTGGGTCTCTATATGAAAAAGTGCCCTGAGATAACTTTGTTATGATATGGCGCTATATAAATAAAACTAAATTGAAGTGAATTGAACTGAGGCGGGCTTCCTGGCTGAACTGGTCTCATAGAGACAGACACAGTGTGTCAAAACAGAAACTGTTTCAGTCACGTTTTTCAGTCGTATGTCTCACGTGTGTCTGATGGAAACAATAAGTTCCTGTTTAATGAATTTCATTTCATTAATAAATGCGAGCTGAAGTGTATTTTTATGCACTTACACCCAGTACTGTACCTGAACACCTCCTGTGTGGACACAGTGTAGAGACGTGAACCAGGAAAGCGGCTGCCTCTGATCCAGGACGCCATCCAGCCTCTTAAACACAACACGCTCTGCTTTGACAACTGATCCCAGTGTAATGTCAGACACGTCTGCCCACCTCCACACACACGTGTTGGGGACACCTGGTGAAAAGCTGCTGGGCTCAGAGATATCCAGACCTCCTGCTGAAACCAGAGAGGGTTGAAGGGATGAGACATGAAGGACTCTCCTCTCCTGAACATGTGCTTTAAAGAACCACACCCATGTTTTGGGAGAGGGAGGAGCTGTAGCTCAGGTGGTGGAGTGGGTTTGTCATTAACTGCAGGCAGAAACAGGGAGGTTAATTAATATTCAACATACAACAAACATATAGGCGATAAAGGTGCAGACTGTGTGGGCGGCTCCACCTGCTGTTCTGGTTCATGTTTGCTCAACAAATGAAGGATCAGTTTCTTCAGGAAATAAACCAGACTGGCATGTACGGGTACTTGGCACGCCCCCTTTTTGGGGGATAGAAAACTGATCCTGTAGATGTCAGTGCACTTTGACGTGTGTTTGGATTACAGTTTTGTCTTTTGTTTCATAGACATGTCTAACACTTATTTTGCTCCCTCGCCTGAACCTGGGCGTTTGCGATGCCTTAATAAATGAAGGTTGATCAATCAGCAGTCATGCCCCTTCAGTCTTCCCCACCAAGTGGATCAATGACCCAACACAGCGGCCAGACATGCTTATCTGGACATCTCTACGTTAGTGATGAATCAGCAGGGGTGGTGTTGAAATAAGCAACCTGCTAGCAGCCAGTTGTTTGAGCTTCAGCTGAAGAGACAGTGTGAGGCTGCTACACAACAGCTTTTCACCATTTTCCTGTTTCTCTCGTTACGTGACAGTGCAATTCTTTCCCCCAAAAGGGGGCATGGCCTCAATGCCTGACATGTGATGACGCCACCCGGTCTGATGTATCATGTTGTTGTCTGGATGTTGCAGAGCGACACGAGGAGAACACAGAACCAAACTGTTGGTTTTTTGTGTCTAAGCGCAAACTGCCTTCTGAAGGTAAACATCAAATATCAACATTTTAAAACATATTTTACAGTATTTTCTAACTCCTTCCTGCTCAGGATAAAAAGGTACACTTCATTAACTAACTTAACATCACCAAATACAACAAGCTAGTCTTTAACAGCACATTAGCTGACTAACGTTTGTTGTCAGCATTAAGTTGGATCACACTATTGCTAATGCTAATGTTACTGTTAGCATCTTATTCTGAGCCAAAAGGAGGTAAATTAACCGTTAAAGCAGCAGCATGTTTGATTTTATAATTTTGTGGCAGAACAGGAAGTAACGCAGCTCATGTATGAGGACTCTCCTCTCTTCCCGTTGGCTCACAGACCTGAGGGTCCCCAGAAGTGAGGTCCACAGTTGGACCAAGCCCCCAGGTGGCCAAACCGTGTAATTACAACTTTCGGGTTGTCAGGTGATGCACACTGACCCAAGAGACTTTTGCCACAGACTTATGTTGTGAAAGAGACGTCTGTAAATCAGAGGATCTTTTTTTTTTCAATTAGCAAGTTCGAACAGTTATATATAGCCCTTCTTTAAATCACTATGTCCCAAATGTTGTAAACTTCAACAGGAGAGTTCTAGAGTCGCTGTGGTGAGTGAGCCCGAGACCCCGGGGCTAGAGCAAAGGTTAGTGCGCCTGCTCTATGGGCTGCATGATGAGGAAGCTATGAGGAAGATCCGGGTAATTTTATACCCGGAAGTCGAACTCATTTGGCTTCATGCACCGCTGAGTAACTTTCAGAGGAATGAACGGGGCCCCGACGCCGTATCCACTTCTCTTTATACATCTATGAGTTGGACCCTCTTGAAGATTTCACCACACTTTTTTACATAAACCTAAAGAGCAACTTAACACCCTGTTTTAACTTCCACCCCCCCACCACCCCCCAGACAACTACGTAAACCCTTAACACAGAAGTATAAATTCAGCTTAACTCACCGAAACCATCAAAACCAACGCCTTTCAGTCATTTTAATGCCGAGATACAACATCATCTGACAAAATCAGCATCAGGCAGGTTAATGAAAACAGCTGTGCTGTATGATCCAATGTATCGACATTTCAAATGATGGATGACAGAGAAAGTTCTGTCAACGCTTTGTTCAGTCTCCTCCTGCTCTCTCTCATCTCCATCACTGCGTTTGAATGCAACATATAGTTGTTTCTCATTTACGTGTTTTTCTGTTGTCATGACGACTGAACGAGGATGATTTGACTTCATGTTAACCAGCAGTCGTTAACATGCTGCTGCAGATAGCAGATATATCAACATTTAAAGTGATGGATGACAGAGAAAGTTAACTTTATTGTCACTGAGCAGCTACGTCATGGTTTTATTAAAGTCGCTGCAGTTTAACATTCACACACTCTGCCGAGAGTTTTAATGAAACACAGTTTCAGTCTGAACAGAGGCTGAAACTGAAAACAGCGAGTTGACTAATTTAACTTAATGTGGACGAACTGAGTGAGAAGAGTTCAGCTCTGAAACTGTAAATGTCTCCATTGTCTGGAATCTGACACCTGCACACGAGTGTACACGCATGCGCGCACACACACACACACACACACACACACACACACACACACACACACACACACACCTTCCATGAAGTGTGTGTGTGTTGGGAGGGAGGCACACAGAGCTGAATGGAACAGACTGAATGTCTCTCTGCTGGATTCACAATAACATCACTGACCTAAGTCCCGCCCACCATGGCTCACACTGGCTCTGATTGGTTCAGCTGTTTGCCAGAAAACACTTGATGGTCATACGCACATCACATGTAGGTGAACAGGAGCCGAAAACAAGCAACATTTAACACTGACTCAGTAACCATGACAACCACTGTTGGGGATTGCATCAATGTGTGTGTAATCACACAAGTCTGAGAAACCAGAGTGAGGTCATGTCTCACACCCCGACACACACACACACACACACACACACACACACACACACACACACACACACACACACACACACACAGCAGAAACACCTTTGAAAGACAGAAACAACAACCTGTGACCCTGCAGGAGGATTTAGTGAACCGAGTTTCTACTGCTATGTTGCCTCTGTCTCTTTGTGGTGGTTTTGAGTCTCTTTGTGATGGTCTTGAGCCTCTTTGTGGTGGATTGGAGCCTCTTTGTGGTGGTTTTGAGTCTCTTTATGGTGGTTTTGAGTCTCTTTGTGGTGGTTTTGAGTCTCTTTGTGGTGGTCTTGAGTATCTTTGTGGTGGATAAGAGCCTCTTTGTGGTGGATTGGAGACTCTTTGTGGTGGTTTTGAGTCTCTTTATGGTGGTTTTGAGTCTCTTTGTGGTGGTTTTGAGTCTCTTTGTGGTGGTCTTGAGTATCTTTGTGGTGGATAAGAGCCTCTTTGTGGTGGATTGGAGTCTCTTTGGGGTGGTTAAGAGCCTCTTTGTAGTGGTCTTGAGTCTCTTTGTGGTGGTTTGGAGCCTCTTTGTGGTCAGCATTGTGTACATTTTTGTATTACTTCCATTTATCTGACTCTTAAAACCTTCTTATTATATTGCACGTCTTCTTTTTCAGAATAACCAGGGCTACTAGAAAATGAAGAAATAGTTCCAGTGAAGATTTATGATGAATTATATACCTGTAGAATTAAGATTTGCCTGAAAAAATCCAGGTACAAAATGCATTTATTAGATGATATGTACTTACAAAAGACTAATCCAACTTATCAGGTACATTTGTGAAGTTTTTGGAGGAACTGACAGTAAATATGGGCTCACAACAGCATCACAAACCATAACAGGCAAAATTTGAAGAAGTGCAACAATAATCCTCTGATACAGATTTTCTTCAAGTCAAACAATGTCGCTAAACTGTCTGAATTCACAGGAGTCAGGAGTCGTTACCTGTCAAGTCAATAGTGTCCCTACTGATGCCACACCTCAGAACAGTTACGATCCACAGTGACACAGACTGGTACGCCACATGCCCTGCACTGTCATGGCATTCTCAACTCTCTTCCTTCTAACTGGCACAGCTGCATCTACTCCCCTCTGCTGCCTACATGGCTGCTTTGTCCACTGCTTTGATGGCAGTTGGCACATGAGCAGTGACGTGCAGTCCTGGACCAGGTTCCAAGGGTGTGCCAAGCAGCCTCCTCACCAGCTGCTTCCTGAACTCCAGATGAGGTAGTGGTGTTACCCACCTCCCTTGACAGTACTTGTACAAGATGAAACTATTCTGCACTGCATTGTCAAGGAAATGGAAGAAGGTTTTGTACCATTTGTAGGTGTTTCATCTGGCTCCGTAGTTCTGAAGATGTTGGTCTGAAAGGTCCACACCCCTCATGTATTTGTTGTACTCCTTGACGGGTTAGGAGAGCGGACACTGGTTCTGGTCCACGTACCACCAGGCAGTCTTTGTCTCCTGGCAACCTCAAGACCTGAAAACACTGAATGGACTGTGGAACACACTGCAACAGCTCTGCTGTCCACTTTACATACACAACACCACCTTCGCAAATCCAGCGCAGGGACCCTCGTGGGCTCTTTCTGCTGAGATAATTTTCTGGAGTTGCAGGATGTCCTCTTCCTCCCTCCCTGATGGTTTTACAGGCTCCAACCTTCATGTCCAGAAAGTTCTGAAAAAGGAGTGGACTTGTATAAAATCTGTCAACATATAGATGGTACCCTTTGGTACCATTAGCTCATCAATGGAAATGTTTCAGGTTAGATAGGCTAATTTAAGACTGTCGATCAAGAGCTGGATGCAGCACAGTCTGTCATATGTGGGTGTCCCTTCTAGTCCATCCACCTCCGCTTCCTTGTCTCAGTCACTCAAATGAAGGCAGGAAAAAATGGCTCGTGTACGGCTGCTCAGAAACAGACTCAGTAGTCTCTTACACGGGGAATGTTTACGATCCACTGAAAAAAAAAAGTCCAATATGTTGCAATCATTATTCTGCTGTAAGTGCCTGCCACAGAAACTTTGCTTCCACCTTCTCAGCAGCAGATTTGTCCATGTTGAAACAGATGGTCTGACTTACATCTATGGAAACAAAAGTTGGGACATTTGCACTGTGTATAAGTGAACCATGCCACCTGAATGCCAGGAGGTCTGTTAGGCTGGTGGTTGCTATACATCAGGTCCTGCTTCTGTTTGCTACCTTTTGCCTGGCGTATCGAGTGCTGGTAGCATCAGAGTATCATCTCTGGGCTGTGAAACTGAGGGGGGATTATTACATAATGGTGAACTGAAGAACATCCAGTTTGGATGAGTGGTTTTCCTTGGCGAGACCCACCTTGGTGTTTTAACACTACAAAGTAAAACATTTTTACAGTATGCATGCACTACTTTCAAGTAAAATGTATACTTTTAATCCTTTTGTATTATGTCTCCTTTGTGCTCTACAGAGAGAGAAATGCAGAAAAAAGATCACTTACTGAAAGGCTGACCTCAAAGCTGCTGTTGAGACCCTCTGATGGGGTGTGAGGGCTTCTTCCAGGACAGAAAAACTAAAAACAAATGTGAACATACTAACTGTCCTTGTCAAACTAACCTGTTGGTATCTTCCACTTTCCAATGTGGATCCAACATCATCGTCATCAGCCGGCCCGCTTACTGTGATGACATCACACTGATATGATGAACAGAATATTCATTTCACAATCAAGTTTTAGGTTCTTATTTTGTTTTTAGTTTTTAGTTGGTTTCATCAACATATTTAAACTCCAGGTTCTAAATCTGAAGTCAAACAGAGACTTTAAACTTTTTGTTCATGACTTATGATATCACAGATCTGAACTACTGAATTTAGTTTCTTTCTAAGAGAAAATTGGTGAATGTGACGAGTTCAGTTCAATCACTCATACGTTCCACTTTAGTGTGAATCTGCTCATATGAGTGGTTCTTGCATGAGGCTCAGGTTCTGAGAGGAGTGCTGGGTGAAGGGATTTCCTTCACAAAAACATCAGCTGTGTTTTTCTTCTCTTTTGTCTTGTTTTGCAGATATCTTTCCGTCATGGCGGAGAGTGCAGACATGGAGCAGCTCCTGACATCTTTTAAGAAGTTTGCCGTCCACGGAGACACGAAGGCCACGGGGAAGGAGCTGAACGGGAAGAACTGGGCCAAACTGTGCAAAGACTGCAAGATCGTCGACAGCAAGAACGTCACCAGCACCGACGTGGACATCGTTTTCTCCAAAGTCAAGTGAGTCTGCAGACCAGTTTCTGTGTGATGGCTGAGGAGAGGACCTGCAGAGAGCTGCTGATACAACTCGTCACTGTCTTAATGAGTCCATTTCATATTATGATTGTTTGGGATTTCTAGGGCTGTACCCGACTCAGAGTTTGTCAGTCGAATTGCATTAAGCAGCGATGTTCACGTAATATAGTAAACAAGCCAAGTTAGCCCCCTGAGCTAATGCGTGCTAACTGCGCTAACAATGGATAGGAAATGTGCAACAACATTTTTTGCTGACTCTAGATATCAAACAAAAGCCAGAGACTAGATCGTATGAAGCTGCTGTGAGCTGTAAATTCAGCACTTCTAAGCAGAAGGCAGAAGATAACATTATCTCTGAGCCTGAATAATCTCGGTCGACTGATGATTCAAATCTTCCACTTTCAGGAGTAAGCCCTTGTTATTTCTGATCACCTTTTAATATTGGACAGTTGGATCAAAGCTCTTCTCTTGTCTCAACCTCCTCTGCCTCTGTGTGGGTCAGTGCAGCTCCCCCTGATGGTGATCTGTAATACTGTAATACTGGAGCTGCACTATGACATCTTACAGAGTAAGATACAGGCAACAGAAGGCCCTCCGGTTTTCATAGTTACAGACTTTTAATTCAAAAGTCCCTCTTTGTGTTTCCCTGTTGAGCCACAGTGGAAGGATCTTAACAAAAAGAGAGGATTTTGATTTGACTAATTTGGACTGCCTCATATTAACTTCAGACCAACTCTTGAATATATTTTTAGACAGAATGAGGACTATGGATTTTGACCACCACTGACATCTTATGCCCCATGTCAGAGGTTTCCAAACTTTTGGACTTCTTGAGAGGACAAAATATTTATATAATAATGAGACAATTCAGGTAAAATCAAAAACTCTGTTAAATGATACTGATAAATGGTTGGAAGATACTTTCTGACATTATATAAAATGATGAAATGTCATTAGCTGCAGCTTTGTTTCACAGTTAATACAAAGTCCAGTTTAGTGTTTTCTGTGGACTCTCATCTGTCTGTGTTGTTTTTGTGTTTTTGTGTCAAGACAGAAGACGTCTCGGGTTATCACCTACGAGGAGTTTCGGAGAGCTCTGGAGGAGTTGGCTCCTAAGAGGTTCAAAGGTCAAAGTAACGAGGAGGCGCTGGAGTCCATCTTCAAACTGGTGGAAGGCAGAGAACCCACCAATGTTGGTGTGACGGTGAGACAAGAAGCTTTTATTTAAAAACAGTCAAACTATAACTTCTTTTCTCCATCATGTGTTTGTAGTAGTAGCTACAGACTGAGGTTTGATATTCAGTCCATAGCACATCACAACATGATGGATGATCTGCTGTTCATGTTTAATATTTAGCACACACAGCAGCTCAGTGTTACATCACCTTCATGTTTCATTGTTCCGCTGCAGGAAACAAGTTCAGAGCTGCTCCACAGACACAATGTTCATTAAACCTGAGAGTGCTCTGTCAGTGTTTGGAGACTCATCAGAGGGGTTTATTATTATGATGCTGAAGTCATCAGAGTCTGAGCCAAGAGGCGAGGCGGTCTGGATCATCTTCAGATCATTAAACAGTCAGCAGTCAGAAAGGATCCAGTAAACACATTTAAAATGATAATCACTAATAATTATATTTCAGTCCTTTGTGATCATGCATGAGGGAGGAGAACGGTCTTTCTTGTCGGTTCTTGTGTAACGTCATCAATCAGTATTGTACCAATTTATGTTGCACTGGCAACAGATAAAGTAACCATTCAGATTTTGAATATGTGGTGGATTTATTAAAATTATTTCTAACCTCTTATCCTCCTACCCTTGTTACCTCTGTGAGGAGCCACATTTTCTAAATATAATACAGTTAAACATTTTAAAGGGAGCATTCTTTGGTGTTGTGAGTGTTTGGGAAGCAGAAAATAAAGATACTACAACCTTTTTATGTGTTTCACAGTTTGCCTGCTGGAAAACATGAAAGCTTCACTGTTTCTGTAGTTCCTGCTCTCGGCCTTTAGAGGTCAGCAGCAATATGGACCTTTGACTTCAGTCTCATCTTATTTATTTGTGTGTCCATCAGAAAGTGGCGAAGACGGCAGCGATGGACCGTCTGACCGACGCGTCCCGTTACACCGGATCACACAAGGAGCGCTTCGACGAAAGCGGCAAGGGCAAAGGTCGGGAGGGCCGGGAGGAGCTCGTGGAGAACACGGGCTACGTGGGAGCGTACAAGAATGCCGGGACATACGACACCAAGGTGAAGGCAGAGAAATAACAAGGCAGGAAGCAGCACCTCCCACTGGGAGCTGACAGGAAGTACAGCTCCTCTACAGCACTTAGTCTGGACCAAACCTTGAACTTTGACCCCTCTGTGTGTGTGTGTGTGTGTGTGTGTGTGTGTGTGTGTGTTTGACCTGGACAGACTGACAGAGCTTCATGTTCAGTGGGTTGAGCTGCTCTCAGATCAGGCCCATAGACTCTATAAACGTGGAAGTAATGAAACATGAACTCAACTCCATTCATTCAGCCTGTGTTTCTGTCTGCAGGGGAGGGGAGGCTGATTCTAACATCACCTGCTCTGGTCAGTGATTTGAATCCATATGTGGGTCAAAGTGAAGTTCTGAGTTTCTTCCTTCTGCATGTGTGAAAATGCTGTTGCTAATCTGCTAGATGCTAATGTGCTAACAGCAACATATAGGCCTGTCTGGGAACCAGCAGCAACAGAAACTGTTAAAGCCATCGGGAGAGCGAGACCCTGTAACAGCTCATTGTGGTGGAAATTGTGTATTTCCTTTGGAGAAGTGAGCAAATAAAATGAAGATCCAACAACCCGTTGTCTTTTGTATATTTAATTAAGAAAAGAATGAAACAATCAGAAATGAGAATAAAATAAGTAAATAAAAGGAGGGTGCAGGAGGGCACACAGTCAATCCAATTCAGCTGAAGGACAGAGATCATACACCAAGATGCATATGAAACGTCTGACAAAGAAGGAAAGATGCTGTCACATACTTATAACCTCACAACACACAGACAGACATATCAGATTACAGAATCACCTCTAACAAAGATAGTCTGTCTCCAGCTAAGTTTCCCCGCCCAAGGCTGGAAACCCAGGGCAGACTGTTCCCCAGACTGCAGCTGTCTTTCCCCCTGATTAAAAACAATCTGTCCTCCCGCTGAAACCAACCAGATACCAGTGTACCTAAAACAGAGATGACCTAAAACAGAAATTATCTAAGTGTACAGAATAAAGACTGATTAATAGGAAAAAACAAGTTATCACACTAAATATATATATGACATAAAGAGAGAAATTTAATTACACTAAACACATCTAGTAAGAAAGGAAAAGAGAACTAAACATATCTAGTAAGAAAGGAAGAGAGAAATTTTGCCTTTACACTCATCAGCTGTGCTACTTTTACTCACCTGCCCTGTAAAGTTCCTCCTGTCTGAATAAGGCTTTAGTTTGTGTGCAAAGTTTTTCTTCTTGGTAAATTAGCCTTCAGGGGTGTACTGTTCTTTGCTGAGTGATGTTATAGCTTCAGCTCACTGTTTCAGCTCTGAGGATATTCTGGGATTTTCAGTTCTTGTATTTTTAATCTGCAGCAGATTTTTGGATTAAACTGAAACTGAATCTGCAGCATCATGAAACCCAAAGTCATGATGGGATTTCTTCTTCTTTAGTTTTTAATATATGCATTATATATGTATATGTTCTTCCTCTGCTATATAATTATTTTAAAGGTTTTGTTTCTGTCTGAAACTCTTTACTGGCTTCCAGCTGAAGTGGAAGCTACTTCATTGAATGAATAAAGGGTAAAAAAAGAGTTTTTTGTTCTCTTGTAGTCTGTTTACACTGCAGGATCTTCTTCAGGAGCATTATTAGGAAGGATTGGAGCTGCTAACCTCATTTCCTCAGAGCTCAGTGACCCGACTGTTACACAAAACACTATGATGATGATGATTATGATCACCTTCTTATTTCTTTAGATTTACTCAACAATTTCCAAAAACGCAGCTGCAGAAATTAGACAAAGAACAAACAGAAAAGAAAAAATGCAAAGATAAACAAATAAAAGCTGAGTATAAGATCATGTCATACATGTCAGACATGTTAATCTGCTGTCCGTCCTCCTGTGGAAGGTGCGTCCAGAACATTCTTTATAAAACTAAGACTTCAGTCCAGGAGCTCATCACGACTCAGGGCTGAAAAGCACAGCAAACTCCTCCAAACTTCATGTGGATGTTACTTTGACACGTACCACCTACCTAAACATTGCTGCAGACCAAGTACACCCCTTCATGGAAACGGTATTCCCTAATGGCAGTGGCCTCTTTCAGCAGGATGATGCACCCTGCCACACTGCAAAAATGGTTCAGGAATGGTTTGAGGAACACAACAACGAGTTCAAGGTGTTGACTTGGCCTCCAAATTCACCAGATCGCAATCCAATCGAGCATCTGTGGGATGTGCTGGACAAACAAGTCTGATCCATGGAGGCCCCACCTCGCAACTTACAGGACTTAAAGGATCTGCTGCTAACGTCTTGGTGCCAGATACCATAGCACACCTTCAGGTCTAGTGGAGTCCATGCCTCGACGGGTCAGGGCTCTTTTGGCGACAAAAGGGGGACCTACACAATATTAAGCAGGTGGTCATAATGTTATGGCTGATCGGTTAAGTTTGTGCACACATCACATTGTGAGAACTCCAGAAAAAGCAATGGTTCAAAATGTCCCCATAAGTGATGGAAACAAGTTTGTGTCAAAGTGTGTGTGTGTGTGTGTGTCTGCAGCAGAAACAGGAAGCAGATGCAGCTCCTTGCTGTCATGGCAGCCACAGTGTAAACAACACAACAGTTGAGCAGCAGCTCTCTGTGTGTCTTTCTGAACCAGATCCACATCTGCTGGTTCAGCAGATTCCAGATCAGACTGGAGAACAGTTTACAGACTGTAGTCCACCTGCAGTGGGTTAGAATGCCTGTTTCACCTTTTACTGAAGGTCTCCTGTCCGACCACAGGAACAGCAGTCTGACTCTAACTCATATTATTCATATACTTATTGATATTTTACTGAGATTTCTACAGATATCTACTGATAATTTACTGATATTTGTACAGATATGTACAAATATTTGTACAGATTTTTACTGATATTTTACTGATATTTGTACTGATATGTAACTGATATTTTACTGATATTTCTACAAATATCTACTGATATTTTACTGATAATTTACTGATTTGTACAGATATCTACTGATATTTTACCAATAATTTACTGATATTTGTAGATATTTATTGAAATTTTACTGATAATTAACTGATATTTGTACAGATATTTGTACAGATATCTACTGATATTTTACTGATAATTTACTGATATTTGTACAGATATCTACTGATATTTTACCAATAATTTACTGATATTTGTACAGATATTTGTACAGATATCTACTGATATTTTACTGATAATTTACTGATATTTGTACAGATATCTACTGATATTTTACTGATATTTGTACAGATATTTGTACAGATATTTGTACAGATATCTACTGATATTTTACTGATAATTTACTGATGATTTTCTGATATTTGTACTGATATTTCTACAGATATCTACTGATAATTAACTGATATTTGCACAGATATTTACAAATATTTTACTGATAATTTACTGATAATTGTACAGATATTTGTACAGATATTTTACTGATATCTATTTTACTGATGTTTCACTAATATTTGTACAGATATGAACAGATATTACTCATATTTTACAGACATGGTAGTGATATTTTACAGACATATTACTGATATTTGTACATTTTGTACAGATGTTATACTAATATTTGTCAAATATCTTACTATTATTTTTTTGAGATATTATGCTGATATTTTAATAATATTTTGTTGGATATTTTATTATATTTTTTGACCTATGATTAGATCTGCAGAAGAAAAGGACACCGGAGAAGGAAACATGGAGACAGTTCAGGAGATGAACCCAGAGACAACAAACAGATCTGTGATGATTAACTTTTTTTATTTTCAGAAGAAATGATTCTGAGGTAGATTTCATTCCCTTTAATCACTGCCAGCATTTAGAGTTTGTCTGAAAGATTTCAATTGAATATACTCTGATTGAACAGCTTGATCTCTGTTAACAGTTTGAATAGGAGTGTTTAATCACAGTTTTACAAATGAAAACTGTCTCATACCTCAGATCAGAATCAGAGACAGACGGAGAGCTCTTCAGTTTTTATCCTAAAAGAAAAAATGGTTCATACACACACCCAAATAAATAATATAAAATAACTTATCAGGTGAAGTATCAAGGTCATGTTCAGTATACATTAAGGTTTATGATAAATAATGTATTTTACCTGTAATAATATTTAATTAACTGTACATTATTAAACGTTACATTGTTTTTCCAGTGTGATAAATTAATGCCAAAAAACAACTTTAAATATTCTAATATGAAAAAATATCAACCAATAGCTGATATTTGTAACTAATATCCTATAGACATAGACAGATTATGAGACAACGGGCCCCTGAGCACAGACATGTAAAAGGCCCCCTCTTTGTAGTCATTTTGCATCTCTTTGTCGTTTTGTGTTTCCTTGTAGTTGTTTTGCGTGTCGTTGTAGTCGTTTTGCATCTCTATGTTGCCATTTTGTGTCTCTTTGTCATAGTTTTTTGTCTGTAGTCGTTTTGCATTGCTTTGTGGTTGTTTTGCGTCTTTGTAGTTTTGCAGTCATACAAGACATTTGAAGACATCACTTTTTTCAATTTTTCAGTATTTTCTGACATTCTGACGAAATGATTCATCAAGAAAATAAGTGATAATGAAAATAACCATTAGTTGCAGTCTTACAGGACCTATACTTTCCATTCTGGTTTTGACGCTTTTACTGAAGTAAAGGATCTGATAATTTCCACCAACAAATCAAATCTTGACATAACAAAACATAAAAACTGCTCAGTAGTTTCTTTCAGTTGCTCATCATTGGTCAGACCCTGGCCAGACTGCTGTCTGTGGGCCGGACAGCTAAAAATGAGCTGAAACTCACTATAAAGCTCCGTAAAGCCGAGGGGAGCTACAGATTCAGCTGATAATTCACTACCAGAGACACCCAACACATTGTTATTATAATGACCGACCTCTGCTGTGAACTGAAACACAATGAGTGGACAGTTCACATTCACCTCAGTCCTTCAGGATCAGCAGACAGAATCTCTGGACCTGGTCCTGGACTGTGGCTCTCCCTCCCCCCCGCTGAACGCTGACACCAGGTCTCTGACACTGCTGGTCAAGCAAGGCATCTCCTCTCTCTCCTTCCTCTTCGTCCTCGTCTTCCTCGGGTTGGTGTTCAGACTCTTGGAGCGCAGCGTTGGGTACATCCTGTCCTCCCCCATCAGGAGCTCCTCTGACAGCTCCTCCCACACTCTGTTACCATGGTTACTGTCCACCATCTCACCCCCCTGCTCCCCGTCAGACTGCCTGGACGTTCTCTCCTCCACCTCCTGTTTGGTTTCGTCACCTCCACTCTTCTCCACTGTCACTCTGTGGGAGGGGTGGACTCCCCAGTGAGGCATTCTGGGAGATCTGGAGGCCTGCTGTGAGCCGGGGGTGCTCAAACTGGTCACCCAGTCCTGGTCCTGATGGGCGGGGCTGTAGACGATGCTGGTGATGGACTTCCTGATGGAGGAGGGGGATCCGCTGAGGGTCGGAGAGGATAAATACTGTGTGACCTTTGACCTCTCCAGAGGGAAGGAGACCGCTGCCTCCAGTCGAGTTTTCTCTGCTGGTTTCTCCATGTTAGTGTCCTTCGTGTCAGACTGAGGTGAAGCAGGACAGGTGTGGGGGGGTCTGTGGTCAGGGGCGCAGGGGGAGATCAGGATGTCAACGTTGGTCCTGTCCTTCAGTCTTCTCACCTCCTGACTCGACCCGAACTCCTTCACATCACCTGAAACAGTTAGTAGTCAGAAGTACGTTACAGTAGTAAGATGGACGTGACAGTAGTCAGGAGGATGTTATAGTAGTCAGAAGTATGTTACAGTAGTCAGATGGACGTTACAGTAGTCAGAAGGACGTTACAGTAGTCAGAAGGACGTTACAGTAGTCAGGAGGACGTTAGTTGTCAGAAGAATTTTCAGATTTCTAGCAGACTTTGTTGGTGAGAGCGAGGCGGAGCTGTGCTTGACACTGAAGTTGTGCTGAACAAAAGGATCATCAGGAGTTCAGTCTTAGAGAGATTACAACATTAGATACAGAATAGTCGCGCCACCAAATATCTGTTATCTAAGAACAGAAACTTTGTTGTGAGCTCATAACTTATCATTTATTCACATGTTAATCATCTATTCATAATCATTTGTTTGTATTTAGTACTTATATGATTGTGTATCTACTTTAATTAGTTAATAGTTCCAGTTTTATTCATGTCTCTAGTATGAACTTTTATTCAGTTTCATGTCTTTAAGTTTCTGTCTGTGTGTTAAGCAACGTGACTCAACGTGAGGTCAAAGGGTCAGCTATATGTTACAGAGATGTTTTATGCTTTCCAGATGTGCATTAAGAGTCCTGGTATGTTTTTGAAAGTTCCTATAGGTTTAAACCTATCGAGCCATGTAACACTGACCAATGGAGTTTCTTTGTCTCCAGAATACTATAAAAGCTGTATTCTTATATCTTCTATTTGAGATAGAGAGAGATGGCTGATGACTTCTGTTGTCTATCTCCTATTGTACAATATATTTTTGTCAACGATCTGTAAGTGTTTCTTGTGTTTTGTTCAACTTAAGACCATAGGCAGTTTTTCCATGACAGTGTCTCTTCCTACCTGTTTTGTTTCCTCCCTCTGCACTTCCCCCCTGTCTCTCTGGACTCAGTTGGATCCTCCTCTCATTTCCGTCCATGTCTCCAGACACAGAGATCCTGTCATCATGCTCCAGCTGGTATCGGTACAGACTGTATCCGTCGGTGCTGTTGATGCTGCCCTGTCGCAGCAGAGTGGCTGGCTCGCAGACGGACGATCCTCTGGAGCGCGTGCGGACGAGCTCGGCCCGGTCGACGCCCGCCAGCTTCTCCAGAGCGTTCATCATCCGGCCGGAGAACTCCTCCAGCTGAGCCAGTCGGAGGTCCACCGTCTGCAGGGATGCCTTCATCGAGTGCTCTCTCTCATTCACCTCCTCCAGACGCATGAACATGTTCTCCACCCTGAGCAGAAGACAGAGGACACACAGTGGAGAGAGTAGGAAGGTTGACTTGTTCCCACCGTAAATATATTTGTTTGTTTTACTGCTGTGAGTATAACTTCATTTTCATGCTGCTATCGCTGTTATCTGCAGACCCTTTAACCACCACCAGATTCCATTTCCTGCTGTTCTGTATTTGTTTATTTATTGCAATCAATCAAATCCACATACACAATGTGCCCTCTAAAGGCAGGGAGTGGTAACTGCAGAAGCAGTGGAGCGGTGAAAAATGGAACATCATCTGTCTCTCTGTGACAGAGACTTTGGTTTTGTTGTATTATCTCTACTTTGCATCTATTTTTCTACTTCATTTTAATTTCCCTGTGTGGGATTTATTAAGTTTACATAGCTTACATTCACACAAATTCACTTAAAAGCCACAGGCCTCTAAACGGTGGAGGACAATTTCACCTAGAGAGAAAATTAAAAGAGAAAATGATATAGTTATTTGTAAAATGTATTAACATTGATAATCAGACTGTAATGCAGTCTTTCCCAAACTCAGGGTCGACCCAAAATGCAATAATGCTTTGATATGTGAATTTATTTTTCCTAAATAAAAGAGTGTTCCTTTTTGCTACGCTGATCTGTTCAGCTGAGATGCTGTGTACCCCCCCAAGCAAGATTACTGATGTTATCTTGCTAGCCGCGATTGACTTGCGGGCTCGTCCCTAATGTGGAGGCAGCAAAGTGCATTTATTCAACATTGATCTGACGGTGGAAGAGTCAGTAATGTGTGTGTTACATATTATTATATTGTATTAACCTAGTTTCAGTCAGACAACTCACGTTGAAATGATTATTATGCAGCAGAACGTAGTTAGAGTTTGGTGTCTAGGCTCCGACCTCATCACTCCCAGCCAATGTGTTTACGTGAGATATTGGGGAGTGATGAGCAACTATCTTAAACCCCCCTAGCTGGAGCCTGCAGGTGGATGCTGGGGTGGTGGTGGGGCTGAAAGAACAAGCGGCAATACTGATGCAGGGCAGCAGTGGCCTTGACAGGCAGAGGGAGAGATGGGAAGTTTTTGCAGTTTAAATAGACCGCCAAATTGTGAGGGTGTGTTCGGTAGATGGTTGAGGAGAGTGAGGTATGTCACATGTGTAGCAATGCAGCTCGAGTTGACTGCCTGAACTAGCTCGCAGGCGTCGCTCCATTAGTGTGTATGTGTGTAAGTTTCCATGCCAGACAAATTTAAGAAATTCCGTGTGTGTGTGTGTGTGTGTGTGTGTGTGTATGACTAATGTGGTGGTGACAAGTGAGAGTGGTGATTTTTAATGATAATATCCTCTTTGTCTCAGTCAAGGCATTCGTGGTTTGTTGTGTTCTTTATTAGTAGTTTAGAAATGTAGATGTTACGGCAATTCGTGATGTATTTTTGTAAGTTTGGGTCCCAGGGAGAAACCAAATTTCTCTTTTGGGTCTCGAGCTGAAAAAGTTTGGGAAGCCCTGCTGTAATGAAATTGTGAAGGAGTTTCGAAAAGTACATTTGACAAAATGGACAAATAGAAACCATGAAATGACGATTTAAGAAAGGGAAGTGTTTAATTATAATTCTGACTAATGTCCCACTCTGTCTGTTTTCACTGTGACAATAGTGTTGATCACTGCACGTTGTTGGGAACATCATACTATTACTATGCATTGGCAAATACTATAAAGACAAATATAAGTTTATAAAGACTGTATGTTAGTCTTCCTGACCTCTCAGATGTGACTCTGATTCTCTCGTTGTTGGATGACTGTTTCTCATCGTCTTTCTCTCTGAAATATTCCTCCACACACTGCTCCTCGAACTCATGCAGATTCTTCAGCTCGTCTGCACTCAGCACCAGCTCTGTGCAAACAAATGTTAGTTCGTCTCTGAGGAAACAAATGTTATTTCCTCTCTGAGGAAACAAACGTTAGTTCGTCTCTGAGGAAACTTCTCTTAGAAACAGATCTTACGGAGTCATCTCTCCCAGTTATCGTGAACATTAGTTCGTCTCTGAGGAAACAAACCTTATTTCCTCTCTGAGGAAACAAACATTAGTTCAACTTCTCTTAGAAACAGATCTTACGGAGTCGTCTCTCCCGGTCGTCATGATCTCCGTCCGGCTTCCGTGTGCAGCGGCAGCACAGCCTCTTCAGGACAATGTAGATGTGGGGGAAGACGATGAGGGGGGGAGGCAGGATGGGACGGTCATGGAAGGTCATGATCAGCTGATACCTCTGGAACTTCCACACCTGGTTGGAGATGGACTTCACCTCAAAGAACGTGTTGCTGTGGAGAGGAAGAGGAGGCAGGCTTTGATTTTCCTCCAGGACAAGGCTTAACCAGCTGTTCATTAACCCATCACTAAGTTTGTGCCTGAAGGATTACTGTGTAGCTTCTGCAGCCCAGTCCACTTTTCTACTGCTGTAGACTTGAGGGAAATGTTGTATTTTATCCCATTACATTTATCTGGAGTTACTGGTATCAACTGATGATTACTTTCACTATCAATTAACCTACCGATTATTTTCTCGATTACTCGTTTAGTCAATAAAATGTCACAAAAGAATCTTGTTTAGTCCAAAACCCAAAGAGATTCTGCTCTGTGACAGAAAACACAGGAAATCAGAACATCTTAATATTTCACAGGTTGCAAATAGCAACGTTTTTGGCAATCTTGCTTGAAATTTGCTTTAATTTGTTTGTATGAAGTGAAATAGAGAAAAATAAGAAACGGCTAATGAAACATCTGATTTGTACTGATCAGTTATATCATTTGTACAGTTATCTGATGGAAACATGAACGAGTACAATCAATCTAAATAAATATTAGATCAGACTTCAAAGAGAAATTCCTTCCTTCCTTCCTTCCTTCCTCCCTTCCTTCCTCCCTGTGGTGAACACTGACTTGAAGACGGCGATGAGCAGGTTGACCAGCAGTATGTTGGCGACCAGCAGGTAACAGGCCATGATGGCCGGAGTGAGCCAGGCTCCGGGGATACAGGGAGGAAGCTTCTTCCCGTCTTCATCGTACATGTTGTCTCCACATGGAGCTGAGACACAAACAACACACCCAGCCTCGTTAGTGTCCAATTCATCCAGAGAGGACTCACAAAGAAGACGGCATTATGTAATGTACACCCACATAAAGGACTGCAGATGATATTAGCTTGAAGCTAACTCTACAGTAAATCAAAGGGTAACATTTCTGTTTAATGTAACACGTGGGATTTAACAGAGAAATAACACAACTAAATAAAATAAATGATAAACAAAAAAGGAAACATGGAGAATATCCACACTACCACTACACCTTTACTGGACTGAAAAAATGATTTTTGGTAAAAATTTCTTTGGTTTCTGTAACTTTTGGAAACTATTTAGATTTTTGATAATGTGGACATTGGTCAAATATGAATATCAGCCTATAAAAATACTACATTACAAGTAAAAATTCTGCATTCATAATTTTCCTTAAGTAAAAGTAAAAAAGTATTAGTGGAGTAGGATTAGTTTTCAGCAGTAGCCATCCAGTGTATTTACAGTTGGTAATGATCACTCTGGAGTCAAATGACCTTCAGACACACACATACAGGAAACGATGCAGCATGTAATCAAGTGTTGCTGCTTCACATTAAACATTTCAAACTCAGGGGTCTTTTATTGTGAAGCAGTCACAGGAAACAATGTATTTGTTTGTGCATGTAACTAAACTACCTGCATCTACAACTAGAAGTAAATAATGAGCTGTTACATTTACAGATACTTACGATTGATTTCCATCGCATAAACTGTTGAAAGTAAAAGAGAAAATAATCATCATTAGAAGATGGCCTGTCAGTGAAGAAAATAATAAAGGACAGAGGGGGAGGACAAAGGGGGAGGGCAGAGGGGGAAGACAGTGGGTGACGGCAGTGGGTGAGGACAGAGGGGGAGGACTGAAGGTGAGGACAGAGGGGGAAGACAGTGGGGGAGGACTAACAGGCGGCTGACTGGAAGTCTTACTATGAACTCTAGTCTTACGGTCTATGGAGTCTGCAAACACCTCTCCGTAGATCATCCAGTACGGCATGTAGAAGATGTTTCGGGCCAGACGCCATGTTGGCTCCTCGTCTGGGTGGAGGATGGCCTGCCGAGCTACGCCAAAACTCATCAACACCACCAGCATGATGACCACGAAGTACAGCATGTCGATCATCTGGCGGACGATCAGATCACAACAGACTGTGTGTTCATGCAGGAAGGGTTTTATGATCATCATTTAAAAACAGGTTGTTCTTTCTACAACAAAGCTGAAAATGTTTCACCGAGAAAACTTAATGAAAGAACGAAAATAAAAGACACTTTGATCAGAGACAATAAATATCAGTCACATGATCACATCAAGTCCGAACTGAACAAACTGAAATATCTAATGATGACCTGGGAAAGCCTGTGGCTTTAAATGTCAGATTAATATCATATTTCTACAATCATAAAATGTCACGAAGATTTATCTTAAAACTAAATGTTTGCCGTTTATTATTTTACAGGTTTGTGTTGAATCTGAACGTGTTCAGAAAACATTCAATAAAACATTTTGTAAAAGATGTTTTTCTTCAGACTTCACTGTGATGGTCGGCCAGTTTCAGCTAACATGATAAAGCTAACTTTAGCAGTGTTAGCTAAGCTAACGCTGGCTAACGCAGACCACTCATGAGACTACTGAGCTAACGTTTATCAGATCATCCATTCACCTCCAGTCATTCTGCTTAACCAATACAAAGAAAGAAAGAAAGCTAAAACAGAAGGAGGAAACTTAAATGGATATAAAGATAAATACATATAGAAACACAACATAATAACTAAATAAGACAAACAATAAAACAACAAAACAATAAAAGCTGCTGATTGTTCTTGGCATTTAGATTTTTAAAGTTCTGACTGTTTATGTCATAATTTCTGGATAAGCCTATAAAAATGAAAGATTTTCGCAGGGATAGTATACTAACATATAAACTATTGACTTTAATGAATGTGTTATTATCATTATTTTTGTATTTCTTTTCTAAGAATGGCAGTCAGAGAGGACAGGAAGTGTTTCAGTGTAACTCGTCCTCTGTGTGTGACAGTAAAGTTTTGAATTGTTTTTATTTTGCCTCGCTATCTCTGATGTCATCACGTGATGTCATACCATTTTTCCGATCATCATGACGTAGGGTCCCAGGTACTTGTTGACTCCAAAGATGTCAAGGACTCGGATGTACCAGAAGATGATGTCGACGCAGTAGATGACGCGTCCGTAGCCCATGGAGGGCTCGTTCTGCAGCCGCAGCAGCAAACCCAGCAGGAAGACGGAGATGGCCGCCAGGTCGGTGATGTTCCAGTAATCCTCCAACCACACGTTGATCTTCTGCTTCAGTTTCCCCGGCTCCGACATTAGGATCTGACAACAGTGGGGGGGAGGTTAACTGAACATCAGCCATGTTGTTGTAGATTCATAAAGTTTAAATTTTCATTTCTCCAGCTTCAGACTGGATTTAAAGTTCTGCTTGTTCAGAAAAGTCAGCCTGAATAGTGTTTATTACATGGAAATGACTACATGTGTTTACATCTAATGATAACCCATTTATTACCTCCATATTACCATCTGGTCATCGAAGTATCACCACATTACCTCCAGTAATAGATATTACTCTCTTATTGAGAACATGTTAACCCTGATATAATCTGATATATGTAAGCAGACATGTAGCATTATTACCATGTTATTACTGAGATTATTAGCCATCTATTTTATTACGCTATCACAGAAATTAAACCCCAATTTCTCTATCATATCGAGACTATCTCTCCACCGGCTACATATGTTCCATATGTACGGGAACTGATCCCTTGGAGCAATTAACGTGGATACTTCTTTAAGACACACCACCTAGGTGGCCGCATGCGCGGGCATAAAAGGCCCAGGTGCACATGCAATCACTGATTTACATTGTTTGGAACTATATCCAAGCGGCCTCGCCCTGGAGAGATAGTCTCTTTACTCAGAGAACCAAGATTACAACGTAACCCAGCGTTCTCTATCGTATCGAGACTATCTCTCCACCAGCTACATATGTTCCATATGTACGGGAACTCTTTAAGACACACCGCGAGGAGACCGAGGAGACAGAAGAAGTAGCTCCTCAAATACTCCCTGGGGCACAGACTCCAGTGTTCGAATGAGACGTCACCGCCTCCAGACTACAACTACATGCCTCGATACTTGTCACCAGGAGGCTGTGGGTGGCCCTCAGGTGGTGGAGGACCTCAACCAACATTGCAAAGGGCAGAATACTCGGTCCAGTTCTGCGTCGGCAGGTGGTCTCTACAGATGCGTCCCTGGTGGGTTGGGGTGCGATCCATGAGGGTCAGGTGCCCATGGGGGCTGGAGTGCCCCCGGACAGACCAGCATATCAATGTCCTGGAGCTGCAGGCCATTCATCTGGCCCTTCAGCACTTCGCACCACATCTGCATGGCCATCACGTGCCTGTGAGGACAAACAGCACGGTGGCAGCGGCATATGTCAACAGGCAGGGGGGCTTAGGCTCCATACGCCTTTGCAGAATGGCACACAGGCTGTTGATGTGGGCAGGCACATGTTTTCTGTCACTCTGAGCCATGCATGTGCTAGGGCAGGTGAACCTGGGAGCGGATCTGCTCTCCAGGGACGGTCCGGGGCTGGAGGAATGGAGGTTGCACTCGGAAGCGGTCAAGGGAATCTGGCGCCGCTTCAGCAAAGCAGTGGCCGACCTGTTCACGTCCTGGGACAACACGCACTGCCCACTGTACTTCACTGTACCTCCTCTTTTCATGGGGAGGGACGCCCCCCCGGCATTGATGCCATGGCGCACCAATGGCCTCAGGGGCTGCTGTATGCTTTCCCCCCGTTTTGCCTTATTCTGACCTTGCTGCAGAGAGTCTGGGAGGAGGAAGTGAGACTGATCCTGGTGGCCACAAACTGGCCTCACATGCCGTGGTTCTCAGGGATAGCACCTCTCCTGGATGGACGGCCGTGGGAACTTTCGGTACGCCGGGACCTTCTGAGTCAGGCACAGGGGACTCACCCCATCCCTTTCCATGAGGGCTCAAACTCTGGGCCTGGCCCCTGAGAGGGCCGGTCTATTAAGTATGGGGCTTGCGCAGTCCGTGGTGCAAACCATGCAGGGCGATCGTGCTCCATCAACGACAGCAGCATGCATACCGCTGGCAACTTTTTCTGTCATGGTGTCACAGTGGCGGCTATCAAGGCTGCCCGTGTGGGAGATAATAGGTTGGCCGAGGGCGACTGCAGCCTTATCTCCCAATTCCTGAAAGGCGCCCGGAGGCTCACCCCGAACGCCAGGTGACCGTCTGTCCCATGGGATCTCGGCCTTGTGCTGGATGCCTTGCAACAGGAGCCCTTCAAGCCCCTGGAGATGGATGACCTTAAATGGCTCTCACTCAAGGTGGCATTTCTCATTGCGGTGACATCAGCGAGAAGAGTTACAGGCTCTGTCTATACACAAGAGCTGCTGTCGGTTCCTGCCAGATGACGCCGGAGTAGTCCTGCGTCCGAATCCGGCTTTCCTGCCTAAGGTTCTCTCGCCACTTTCACCTTAACCAAACGGTGGAGCTGCGACCCCTCCGCCCGGCCCGGGAAGGGGGTGAGAGGGACCAAGCAGGTTCATGGCTATGCCCAGTCAGAGCCCTGAAGGTCTATCTCCAGCATACGGAGGCCTTCAGAAAAACAGACCAGCTGTTCGTTTGCTTTCAGCCCCAGTGTCAGGGTCAGCCAGTGTCTAAGTCTAGGCTGTCCCATTGGGTTGTGGACACGATCCAGCAGGCATACAAAGAAGGCAGTGCTCCAATGCCGGAAGGGGTGAGGGCACACTCCACGCGGGGTGTAGTGACCTCCTGGGCCTTGTTGTGGGGCGCCGGTCTCATAGAGATTTGTGCAGCTGCTATATGGTCATGTTCTTCTACTTTTGCCAGGTATTATTGCTTGAATGTGGCTTCTGGCACCTCCTTTGGGGAACGGGGGCTGGGTGCCACTTGATGTCTTGTCTACTTGATTAGACCTAGTATGAGGCAGGCCTTCTGAGCGGCGTTTATCCTATAAACTTGCTCTTGCGTCTGGCAGGGCCCTGTGCTTATGGCTGCGTCTGGCGCCAGAGCATTGGGCAATGATATGCAGCATCTGGCAGTGTCACTGGCCAAGGTGTGTAGATAGTCTTGTACATATTGTTTCACAAGGGTTTTTTTTGTTGACACTTGTTATTTGAGCACTCTGGTGGCGGTGACGTCTCATTCGAACACTGTGAGTCTGTGCCCCAGGGAGTATTTGAGGAGCTACTTCTTCTGTCTCCTCGGTCTCCTCGCGGTGTGTCTTAAAGAGTTCCTGTACATATGGAACATATGTAGGTGGTGCAGAGATAGTCTCAATATGATAGAAAATGCTGGGTTATGTTGTAACCTTGGTTCTCTGAGTGAAGAGACTATCTCTCCAGGGCGAGGCCGCTCGGATACAGTTCCATTCAATGAAAATCAGTGATTGCATGTGCACCTGGGCCTTTTATGCCCGCGCAAGTGGCCATGTAGGTGGTGTGTCTTAAAGTATCCACATTAACTGCTCCAAGGGATCAGTTCCCGTACATATGGAACATATGTAGCCGGTGGAGAGATAGTCTCTTCACTCAGAGAACCAAGGTTACAACGTAACCCAGCAATTACCACTAGTCTCATTGTTATGACCAAGATATTACTGTGTTATTACCTCAGTGGTTAATGTGTTATTATCTCTGTAATAATCTCTGTAATTACCCCATTATTACCTCTGTGGTTACCACCTTATTACCTCTCTAGTTAATGTGTTATTACCTCTGTAGTTACTGCATTATTACCTCTGTAGTTAATGTGTTATTACCTCTGTAATAATCTCTGTAATTACCCCATTATTACCTCTGTGGTTACCACCTTATTACCTCTCTAGTTAATGTGTTATTACCTCTGTAGTTACTGCATTATTACCTCTGTAGTTAATGTGTTATTACCTCTGTAATAATCTCTGTAATTACCCCATTATTACCTCTGTGGTTACCACCTTATTACCTCTCTAGTTAATGTGTTATTACCTCTGTAGTTACTGCATTATTACCTCTGTAGTTAATGTGTTATTACCTCTGTAATAATCTCTGTAATTACCCCATTATTACCTCTGTGGTTACCACCTTATTACCTCTCTAGTTAATGTGTTATTACCTCTGTAGTTACTGCATTATTACCTCTGTAGTTAATGTGTTATTACCTCTGTAATAATCTCTGTAATTACCCCATTATTACCTCTGTGGTTACCACCTTATTACCTCTCTAGTTAATGTGTTATTACCTCTGTAGTTACTGCATTATTACCTCTGTAGTTAATGTGTTATTACCTCTGTAATAATCTCTGTAATTACCCCATTATTACCTCTGTGGTTACCACCTTATTACCTCTCTAGTTAATGTGTTATTACCTCTGTAGTTACTGCATTATTACCTCTGTAGTTAATGTGTTATTACCTCTGTGGTTAATGTGTTATTACCTGTAGTTACCACGTTATTACCTCAGTATTACCCTGTTGTTCCCCAGCTATTACCTCCTTATTCCCTTGTTATCAAAGAGCTGAGCTGAAGCTGCCAGTTTGGGTTTTACGTTGAACTAATCAGTCGTTGAAGATAATAAAGTTCAACAGGTGAAACACTTTGACTGAAATGTAACAGTTCTTTGTGGATCAGAACCTGAAAGTGTCTCACCTGATGTGTGACAACAGTAAAAGTGTTCAGTGCCTTCAGGTGCGTTTCAGGTGTGTTTCAGTGTTCACCTGTCGGACTTTCTCCAGTCCCAGAGTGATGATGTAAGAGATGACGATCCACTCCTGCAGAGATGGCCATCGCTCCATTTTCACCAGGATGATGTAGTTATACAACATCAGGTACACCAGGTAGGAGATCTGATACACACACACACACACACACACACACACACACACACACACACACACACACACACACATTAAACCATGCCAGCAGAAACTTTGAGTGTTAAACCATTTTAAAGCTGTGACTTCTATCTGTTAGAGAAACTACAGAAGAATATGCAGCTGATTTCACAGAATATATTTCATTTTAAAACTTGCCGTGTTGAACCAGAACTTGGTGAAGGGAGCGTTGTAGAACTCGTAGATCTTCCTCCCGACGGGAGTCCTCTTCCTGTGTTTCTTGTGCTCTTCTTCTTCGTCTCCTTTCTTTGAGGTAGTGTCGACGTTAGAGACGGTGTCCTGAAACAAACTCTTCATCACTCAAACTGCTTTAAACTAATAAACTCTCTCTGATGAAGCTGTTCTGGTGGTTTGGTACCTTGCTGGATTTATTGTCGTCCTTAGTTTTGCTGTTATCGTTCTCTTTGGACGAATGATACGAAGCTTCATCTCCGAGACGAAACTCCAGGAGGAGAATGGCAGGAGGGAAGACAATCCCTAAAATCACCTGGAGATGGGACCAGGACAGAGTTATTGATTATTCATTATCACGTCAGCAGCCAGCTGTTTGTCCTGTGATGATATCAGAGTTTACACATCTGTTTTTCATCTTAGCGCTTCAAACTGTTCCTCTAACCAGTTTGTAACATTGACTCTTCTATGAATCTTTTATCTGCTCATTACTTTTCCTTTATATATATATATATATATATATATATATATACTGTATATATATATATATATATATTGTGTATATATATATTTGTGTGTGTATGGGGGGGTGGATGGCTGAGATGGATGGTCATCACTCATTTTAAATCCCGTGTTTGTGAGGGAACAGTGAATATACTGTTTTAGCTTGAACACCTTCACAAATTGAAAACATACATGATGCTGAGATCTGGTCACAGATCAGTCAGACCTCCTCAAAATGTCGTCTAGGAGAGATGGCATTCATCCCACTTTGGATGGAGCCGCTCTCATATCTAGAAATCTGGCCGAATTTATTAGTGGCCCAAAGCCATGACAGCTCAGAGTTCAGACCACAGACTAAATACAGTCTGTGGTCCAGACCAGGAGGCAGAGCTGCAGTCCTACACGCTTCTCTGCGCTTCCATTAGAGCAGTTACCCACCCTAAACTCCACAGAGAGGTTGTCTGCCCCCCCACCACTTAAATTATTTAAATCAAAAGTAAACAGAAGAGTTACACATAAAAACCCAATAAAAAGTAAAACCACCACTGCAACAGTACAACAAAATAGGAGAATTAAATGTGGACTCTTGAACATCAGATCTCTCTCATCTAAAGCTGTTCTAGTGAACGATCTAATATCAGATCATAATATTGATTTATTCTGTCTTACTGAAACCTGGCTGTGTCAGGATGAATATGTTAGCCTAAATGAATCCACCCCCCCCAGTCACATTAATACTCACATTCCTCGAGGCTCAGGCCGAGGAGGTGGAGTTGCAGCCATCTTCGACTCAAGCCTATTAATCAAACCTAAACCTAAACTAAATTATAACTCGTTCGAAAGCCTTGTTCTTAGTCTTTCACACCCAACCTGGAAACACTACAGCCAATTCTATTTGTTATAGTGTACCGAGCTCCTGGACCGTATTCTGAATTTTTATCTGAATTCTCAGAGTTCTTATCAGGTTTAGTCCTTAAAACAGATAAAATAATTATTGTAGGTGATTTTAATATTCATGTGGATGTAGGAAATGATAGCCTTAGTGCTGCATTTATCTCATTATTAGACTCAATTGGCTTCTGTCAGAGTGTACATAAACCCACTCACTGTTTTAACCACACCCTCGACCTTGTTCTTCTTTATGGCATTGAAATTGAACATCTAATAGTCTTTCCACAGAATTCTCTTTTATCAGACCATTTTTTATTAACTTTTGAATTCCTGGACTACACGCCATTAGGCAAACATTCCTACACTAGATGTCTATCTGATGGTGCTGTAGCTAAATTTAAGGAAGTGATTCCATCGGCATTTAATTCAGTTCCCTGTCTCAATGTAACAGATGACTCCTATGCTAACTTTAGTCCCTCCCAAATTGATCATCTTGTTGATAGTGCTGCAGGCTCACTACGAATAATACTCGACTCTATCGCCCCTCTAAAAAAGAAGATAATAAAACAGAGGAGGTTAGCTCCATGGTATAACCCGCAAACCCGCAAACTAAAACAAACATCGCGAAAACTTGAAAGGAAATGGAGTTCCACCAATCTGGAAGAATCACGTTTAGCCTGGCAAGATAGTCTTAAAATTTATAGGAAGGCCCTCCGTAATGCCAGAGCAGCCTACTACTCATCATTAATAGAGGAAAATAAGAACAACCCCAGGTTTCTGTTCAGCACTGTCGCCAGGCTGACAGAGAGTCACAGCTCTGTTGAGCCATGTATTCCTATAGACCTCAGTAGTAACGACTTTATGAGCTTCTTTAATGATAAAATTCTAACTATTAGAGACAAAATTCAGCACCTCCTGCCCTCAGTTGGTACTGACTTATCTTCAAACACAGGAACCTTAGAAACAACTGTAAAACCTGATGTACATTTAGACTGCTTTTCTCCCATCAATCTTAATCAGCTAACTTCCATGATTTCCTCATCTAAGCCATCAACGTGTCTCTTAGACCCCGTCCCAACTAGGCTGCTTAAAGAAATTTTACCCTTAGTTAGCATTTCTTTACTAGATATGATCAATCTGTCCTTATTAAAAGGCTATGTACCACAGTCCTTTAAAGTAGCTGTAATTAAACCTCTTCTAAAAAAAACCCACTCTTGATCCAGGGGCTTTGTCAAATTATAGACCTATATCTAACCCTCCTTTTCTCTCTAAGATCCTTGAGAAAGCAGTCGCCAATCAGTTGTGTGACTTTCTACACAACAATAAGCTGTTTGAGGATTTTCAGTCAGGATTTAGAGTGCATCATAGCACAGACAGCACTGGTGAAAGTTACAAA
>VMKM01002936.1:0-52254 GCA_008360985.2 Macquaria ambigua
TTTGCAAGACATTTCTTTCTATTACTTTCTCTAATTTTATATGTGGTAACGATAGTGTTTGCCATAAGCCTCTGCATTGTTTGTCACTGTTGTGAAATGAAACTACTGTTAAAACATCTCAATATAGCCAGCCTAACTTAGGTAATAACCCACCAGTTAGTTCCTTTGTCAGGCAACTGAAACAAATAAATATGCCTCACATAGTTAATAGTCTATGCAATCATATTTGGACATCAGAAACATTAGTTGACCTGTCACCCGTCACAAGAAAATGTGCAAATATATGATTCGTCCACTGTTTACATGCTCATACTGATTAGCAAAAGCTTTAAAGCTGGTTTAGGCAAAATCTGTGCAATCTATGCAAAACCTTCCACCTCTCTCTGCTGCCTCGTATCACTCCGCTAAGCCCCTCCCACCAAACCCACAACTTCAACCGGCAGCAGATGGAGCATGGATGTATTATAAGAACTGGATACCGGACCCAAAGATGGCACCTATTCAGTCCAATGAGAATTGCTCGCCTGGCGTATACACTGAAAAAGTTTCTACCATCCGGGTTTACTTCCGGGTTATGCGTCCCACTGAATATGCGCAGTAGTGTTTCCCCCTGCTGGCCCCACCCGCGAGTTCCCGCTCGGCCCGTACACTTTACATTGTGATGACGTCACAGATTTTAAAATTGCTTTTCTCGGCTCGAGGAAAGTTTTACAAATATAAAACCTCCATGGATCAAAAATCCATAATAGAAAGAGTCATAATAGAGCTTGTTTGCAGTTGGAGGCATCTGTCAACAGTTTTACAGTTCTCTTTTACAATAGTGGTCTATAGGGAAATTTTTCACTGCAATACTACAAGTGGTCACTGGAAAAAATTGGAAGCAAGGCTGAGCAGTAGTGCCGTATCCAGTTTTTATTCGCTGCAATACTACAAGTGGTCACTGGAAAAAATTGGAAGCAAGGCTGAGCAGTAGTGCCGTATCCAGTTTTTATTATACATCCATGAGATGGAGTCGCTTGCCCTGTGAAGCCTCATGCCTTGAAAGGCTTGCTCTCCATGGCGTGAGCCTCACCGAGGACAGAGTGCCCCAGGCTTCAAAGGCAGCTGCAACGCCGTCCAGCAGTGGGATGAGAGGCTGCTAAGGCGGAATTCACATAGAATCAGGCGCTGCGGTGAAAACGCAGATTTTCCCATTCATTTGAACCAGGGTACTGCGTTCAGGCTGCAGTGGTGGGGACCAAAGGGGGTGCCGCAAAAAAATACAGCGGCCTGCAACAAAAAGTTGAAACGGAGTCAACTTTTGGAGAAAGGCAACCCAACATCACGCTGCGGCAGCCAATCACGCCGGCGATCAGACCGGCAGACGCCCTGGTGAAGAAGAACTGTTTATAATAATCTTTATTTATAGAGCACTTTTCTAAAACCACTGTACAAAGTGCTTCACACAAGGCAACAACTTCACAACAAGCAGATCATAACATTTTCCAATAAATTAATAACAAAATAAAACAAATGAAAAATAAAAACAAATAAAACAAGAAAACAAATAAAACCAGCAAAAAGTGTAATCAATAAAATCAAGAGAAATTAGGAAAAGCTCTCCGATAAAAGTATGTTTTAAGAAAAGATTTAAGAGGTCACTGATTCTGCTGACCTTATTTCATCAGGCAGCTCGTTCCAGAGCCTTAGGGCTCTGACTGCAAATGCTCTGTCACCTCTAGTTTTCAGCCTTGCTTCGGGAACAGATAAAAGACCTCTGCCCGAGGATCTCAGGCTACGTCCTGGCTTGTATGCAACTAGGAGGTCAGATATGTAGGATGGAGAGAGGCCATGGAGAGCCTTAAGTCAACAGTAAAATCTTAAAATCTATTCTAAAACATACTGGGAGCCAATGCAAGGAGGCTAAAACAGGTGTAATGTGGTCCCTTTTTTTGGATCTTGTTAAAAGCCTGGCAGCTGAGTTCTGTACAGTCTGGAGCCGATTAATAGATTTTTGGTTGAGGCAGGTGAAAAGGCTGTTGCAGTAGTCTAGGCGTGAGGAGATGAAGGCATGTAAAATGGTCTCTGTGTCATTAAAAGATAGAATTGATTGTATTTTGGCAATATTTCTAAGATGATAATAACAAGACTGCACAAGTTTTGTTGTGTGCTGCTCAAAGCTCAAGTTACTGTCAAACCAAACGCCAAGATTCTTTGCAACAGGCTTGATGTGTTCCATCAGGGAACCAGCAGATGGCAGGATTTGTTTTGTTAAGTTGTGGGGGCCAATTACAACAATCTCTGTTTTGCTGGAGTTAAGCTGCAGAAAGTTTTGTGACATCCAGTTTTTGATATCACATAGGCAGTCATGTATTGAGCTCAGCATGCCAGGATCAGTGGCTCTAACGGGCAGGTAGATCTGCGTGTCATCGGCATAACAATGGAAGGAAACACCATGTCTCTGGATAATATGTCCCAAGGGAAGCATGTACAGAGAAAATAAAATTGGTCCTAACACTGACCCCTGAGGGACACCATACTTGACAGGAGCAAAAGATGATGGTGGTTATTAATGGAGACATAGAACCTCCTGTTTAACAGGTATGAAGAGAACCATTTTAAGGCTGTTCCAGATATTCCTAACCAGTGCCTCAGCCTGTCTAATAGAATAGTGTGATCGACCGTATCAAAGCTAAGGTCCAGAAGAACAAGGACTGAGCACATCCCATTATCAGCGGCTATTAAAAGGTCATTAGTCACCTGAGCAGGGCGGTCTTAGTACTGTGATGCTTGCGAAAGCCAGATTGAAATTTTTCAAAAATGTTATTGTTTTCTGCTATTAAAAGCAATTGCTTGGACACATTTTTCTAAACTTTTTGATATAAAAGGTAGTTTTGAGATTGGTCTGTAGTTTTGAGGTAGGGTAGGATCCAGCCCAGGCTTTCTTAAAAGAGGTTGTACACATGCAGTTTTAAAGTAACACAACCATAAGATAAAGAACTGTTAAAAACTGACAACAGACAGGGCCCAATAGATTCAATGATTTTCAGAAGAAATTTTGTTGGTATTACATCAACTCGACTAGAGGACATTTTCATATGCGAAGTTATTTCTAAAAGCTCAGACAAAGACATGGGATTAAAGTGATTAAAAGTGTTCTGTAGTGGGTGGTGGATTTTAGAGTATGTGCCGATATGGGTAACAGAAGCTCTGATGGACTCTACTTTATCAATGAAGTAAATTTAAAAAATTTCACAATCAGCGTCACTTTCCGCTGGGGCACAAGGAGGGGTCGGATTTACCAGCTGATCAACGGTCTTAAATATCTGTGCCCATCAGCATAAGTCTGGGGTTATGCTGATGGGCAGAGATAAGTTGAGAGAAATATTGTGCTCTTGCATTCTTTACCATGTTATTGTAGTTGAGTAATAGCTCTTTCATAGCATTATAATGTACTTGGAGACCGGATTTCTTCCATCTCCGCTCTGCTTTCCTACGCTCAGACTTAGTTATGAATGCTTTGGTTTATCCAAGGCTGCTTTTTTGTAGGTTTTGACCTGACTTTGAGAGGAGCAATATTATTCAATATGGATGCACAGTGTTCAGACAGGATTGGCCTATGATAATTAAAAAGTGTACAGAACCTTGAGACACTTTGTTCATTAAAAATGTGAGAGCATGTAGAGTGGGGTTGGACAGTGTTCATTAAAAATGTGAGAGCATGTAGAGTGGGGTTGGACAGTGGTAATGCTATCTGTTTCACAGGTAAAAACTATGCATTTATGGTCAGACACACTCATGTCTTTTAATTCCACGGCGGGAACTCTCACACCCAGGGTAAAAACAAGGTCCAAGGTATGGCCACGATTATGAGTCCGTCCACAAACGTACTGTTTAAGGTTAAAAGATGTAGTGATGTTTACCTGTAGCATTGTAGCATTAGCTGTTTAACTTAATATTCCACTGTTTACTGAGCAACTGTGAAGATGGAAGAGACACTGATCGATTGGTTCTGTGATTTCTGTACATCAGCTGTTCAACCTTGCCACGAGGGAGCACAAATACACCACACACACCACTGTCCCCCGTCAAAAGTTATTCCCCACTGTTTGTCATCATGCCTGTTTGCCACTTGTCGATGTGAGCGCCATGGCATCGTACAAAATGAGCCTGAAGCTCCGTGTGTAGCCGGGACGTGTTGTTTAGTTCTACATACCTGTAGGCAAAGGAGGTTTTGGAAATTTATCACAAGTTGCAGGATTTTCTGCCATTGAATCAGGCTTTCACTGTCTGAAGGGACGTGTACGCACGTCTGCATTTGTAGAACAGCCAATACAAACGTCTCTCTGAAATAACCTGTGATTGGCCAAAGTCTCCCGTCACGGGCTAGATTTTCTGAAGCCTGAAAACAGAGCCAAGAGGAAGGGCAGAAGTAGAGGTGTGCTCTCAGACCCCTTGAATTACAATATGCTGAACAGTTATTATGGATTTTTTTACCCAATGACACCAAAAAAATACTGCCTTCCCCACCTTTAAGAAATAGCCTAGTAAATTATCAATTCTTACTCCGGTGACACAAAATTTACCAAGCATGCCAACTGATGGTCATTTTAGTACAATAGTCCAGGGCCTTTACAAGGTCAGATTTGACAGTTTAACTGTTCATCTAATTTTAGTGAAATTTAAAAATATATATTTTAACTACACAAAGTGGTTTAGCGATTCTAAATCAGACATGACGCTACTTTAACTGAATATTAGTATTTTGTCAGCAACTCCTTATATAAGTTATGTCTACATTACAACACTTGCAGTAATCTATATCATGTATTTACCTTAAATATTATTAAAACATTGCCAAATGACAAATAGCCCATTAAAATGTTTCTGCAGAAAAAGTAGCTATGTGGTAGGGTACTACTAAGTTGGGCCATTGACAGAAATCTGTTTAGTATTAAACATGCATATATTTTTTATAAATAATTATGAGAGGTGTGCCCTTTTTTTTTGCTTGAGCACCTGCCCCCCAAAATGTGCACAGTGTTGCGTAAACTGGACGCTCACTAGAAAACCCATGTACAAGCATAAATCTGCAGTAATTGCATGTACAAGCAGCTTGATAATATCGTTTCAATTAAGTTTCAAGAAGTTCTCCTTTTGTTACCACTTTCCCAGTACTACTACCAGATGATTAAAACTCAATTGATTTACATGTCAGGGAGAGGTTGGGTTAGAGGGAGGGCTTTAAATCTTTTCAGCTTTCAAAGGGGGCTTTAAAGAAAATGTTGTAAAAACTTTTATTAAAAGAGTGATGTGTTATAAAATAGTAAATGATAATCAATGTACTCAGTATATATCATCTGTATCCATTTCAAATGTAAGGCCTGCATGAATGTGAGAGTGTGTGTTCAGCATGCAGGCCAATTAGAAAGATTTATTGCTTTGTGTGTGTGTTCAGCATGTAGTGTTTTGTGTGTATCTAGCATGCAGGCTAGCATGTAGGCTAATTAGAAAGATTTATTGCTTTTAAAAAAGGCAATTAGGAAGGTCTAAAAGATAAGCGAGTATGAGTTATAGGCCTGCACCTGCGTTAGCTGGAAGCTCTTCAAAGCTATTGGTGTCTGGCAGAGGCTATGATTGATTTCAGCTAGGAGGGTACCAGTGGTAGTTGGACACTTTCCAAAGCTAATTGGTGTCTGACAGAGGCTGAAACAGATCTCAGGTGGAAAGTACCAAATATATTGGAGTCAGCAAAAAAACAGGCCAGAACCAGCCTGGATAGGGGGCTGGGCCATCTTAGTTTAGAAATTATGTCACCATTATTTACGAAGCATTGATAGGTTATTTTTTAGAAACAATGTAAAGAAACCACTGTTCTCCACCTACAATGGGCTCTTGTTTAAAATGAATTTTCTTACAGCTCATCACAGGTTATAGCCTTAGTGTGGACATGAGTTGTGAAGTTAGTTTTCCTTCTCAGATTGTTTCAGTTGTAGGGTTTTTAGAATGTATCCAGTATTTCATCAGAAAAAAAGTTACAAAAGTCAGAAAACAAAATCCTCATATTTATTTTGGGGCCTCTTGGACCTGACCCCCAGGTTGGGAACCACTGCTCTAGACCAAAGTACTGGACTGTCAAACATGATTTAGGGTAAACATAAAATATAATCTGATAAATGTACATGTATGCACAGTTAGGGTAGTATATTTATACAACATGATTCTGTACAAAATAGAGTACAAAGCAAAGGTTGACAAAGATGCAATAGAAACAGCTGCACTGTGATACCTATAACATGTAGACCTACTGTAAGACAACAGACAACTGCTCGAACTCTGATGTTAACAGAAAAGAGATGATCAACATTCGGTGCTGCATCTCAACTTTGACTCTGACATGGCCTCCTTCATCACAATTGAAACATTACACAGCACTTTCCACTGCGTGTGGACAGTTGTCTGTTGTCTTGAACTAATACATCAGCAATTTTACCAAAACACACTTTAACATGAGGATTCAAAGTTCACAGGCAGCCAACACTATCTCATAACCTAGCAACAGGATACAAAGGTCCAGGTTGTTCAGGGTCATAACCATGATTCCCACAATCCTCTGGGTTTGTTCTGGCCTTCATAACACATCTTTATCTTGTGTAAACTGAGCAGAGCGAAAACCCCCTCAGAAGTCATGATCAAAAAGAAGAGGGCTGACAGTCTCCAGCAGGTTAATGATTACAGCAGCTCTGCTTATCACAGCTCGCCCTGCACTGTGTGTCAGAGTGGCAATGTCAGGGCAGCGTGTATGTGTGTTGGACTTCGAGGAGGAAGCCAGGAAAGTTCTTCCTAAAGCTGTGTATGACTACTACCGCTCAGGAGCTGATGAGCAAAAAACACTGGCTGACAATGTCGCTGCCTTTAACAGGTACAACACGCACACACATATTGAGAAGTTCTGTTGGACACATTGTTTTAGCATGAAGCCAAAGTTCCACTAAAGATATAAACAGCATTGTGCCTCAGACTCTAAAGTAACAGCAGACACAGAGAAGGAACCTACAGGACTGTAACTATTTAACATATGTGTTTTTTATGTTGTTCCTATGTGTATGTACCGGTATGTACTGTACTGGTACACTGTAAAAACCAAAGGTTTTTTGTTTGTTTTTTTTTAACAATTTTGGCATGTATCTTCTCCTACAGCTCTTATGTTACCAAGAAGTATCATGCTGGAAGAGGGCCTGTCTCAGCTATTGTATACAGTATTAACAAAAAAAACTATTTAAATTGTGCTTACTGTGAGGACACAGTGGGATAAAATGTTTTAATAACAGTTATCTCACCTGCTTCTGTCTGTGGAACCTGGTGTCACTGGTTCAGCAAACATATCAGCGTTGATACACTGACCCAAATAATCATGTCTCATGTGACAAGAGTTAAAGCCAAACCAATTACAAACCAATTAAACTATGTCATGATTTAGCTCACTTACTGAATGGTGTGTGAAACTAGTATTGGACAGGGCAATTTGACCAGTAGTCAGTTAGTGTCTTGATGTTACCTCTGTCGTGGCCGCACCAGTAGAAACCCGACATACAGCATGAATAAATTAAAATATAAAATAAAAGAGTTACTACAAGAGGAAGCATTGCAGCATGGCTCAGCACTGCATGCCAATACCTTATGGAAAGTTATGTTTAGCCATATGTAAAGCGTTGATTCAGAGCAACAAATACACAGCCCTTGATCACTAAATAATTCCTGATGCTGAGTGCAATAATGGTGCCTTGTTATCAGTAGTTTTAATTTACATTTACACTTATTTACAATTGATGTAATGTAAGTAATGCTATTCCAGTAATGTGATACAAAACTATACATATTCATTATGCATACATGTATAGGATAGCTACAAATATAGAAATACAACAGCACTAGTCAACCCACAAGTTCTCATCAACATCACACATTATGTCCTCTCTTGCAATATCCCTGGGAAAGAATCTTTTTGCACGTCTGATCCATCCGTGGCAGTATTCTGCAGATAAGTCCAGACATCCAGCATTCATTGCATCCAGGAGAGACATCTGATCATGTAGCTGGTGGTCATAAACGTTCCACCTCCATGAGGAAAAGATTTCCTCTGTGGGGTAGAGGAATGAGTGAGGTGGAAGGAAAAGTGACACCATCCTGAGATGGGCTGTAAACCACACTATGACTGGAAGAGAATGGTAATTTGCTCCAATCATCCAATACAATTACAAAATGTTCTGGATTCTGCCTCACTTGCCCCTTTTCCTCTCCTGGCACAAGGCTTTCATAGAGGTCATCAATGAATGAAATTGTATGTCCTGACTAGCGGATTATGCAGCTGCAGACAATGAGAGGATATTTCTGCACAGATTGTGATGTTGGCACCCCTCTGGCCCAGGACATCCACGGTTGCTGTTTCCATCCATCACATTTATTCCTTGCCAGCGTAAATCCACAAGGAAACATAAGAGTTACACCATTGCAGTAGTTTACATTATACTTAAGAATATGGTGTCCTGAGCTTGGTGTGCTTGTGCTCAAAACCAGTACTGTACTGTGTCCTGTACTAATGTTCTTGTAGAATACATCTCATCTACTGGTTTGCTGGAAATTTTAGAGAACTGATACTACTGTTGAGCGTTGTAGATTTGGCTGCCATCTCAGACCAGCCTCTCTCATTGATAAACCTCTCCTTCTCCCAACCACTCTTCCTCCTCTGCCAGCCATCTCTCTGTGTCTGGCTGGGTCCATGTTTACTGAAAAAAAAAACTAATTTCAAAGACTTGCCCTTGTTGTTTATTATGAAAATGGTTTTTATTTTTCCTTTTTTTAGATGTAAATTTAGCAGAAAGTAGGAAATAGCAGTAATTGTGTGTAAATGCAACAGTTTTTAAAATAGTATGTAAATGTAACCTAGGTTAATATAACCAAATACGTATATAAATATATATATATATATATATATATATATATATATATATATATATAAATGTAGTTAAAGCAAATGAAATAATAATTAAAGGTGCAAAATATGACATATTGAACATTAATATAGCACCAAACAACTATTTGCTCTGTAAAGATACAGTGGAGTAATGACGTCACACTCCCTCTGTGTGTGTTGTTCTCCGAGCTGCTCTGTACTTTGTTTTGGTAGCCGGTCTGGCCACGCGTGCATGTTTGTGCATGTGAGTCCCTCCACGGTTATAAAGAGACTGAGAGAGTGATGCCCACACAGCATTGTAACAGCAAGATGGCAGACTGCAGTTCAAAGCGTTCATCTGAAGGTATTCATTCACTCAGAGCTGACTGCACTCACCACCAGAGACTCCAGTTCTTTTTTATTTCCCTCCAGTCTCTCTTCTTTTCCCCCTCTCCTCTCTGTACGTTCATGAAGTAAAGTACATTTCCCCTCCTGTCAGCAGTCAACATGGACGAGGAGAGATTTTACCGAGAGAGCTTGGCACCTCCGCGGCTCGCTGCTGCAGACAGGTTGAGAAGCGAGAGTGAAGATAAATCCACTTTCTAATCCCAAAAGTTTAAAAATAAACTCTGAGCTCTCCTCCTGCCATTGTTTTGTTTTGGTATGAGATGCTGGTGCTAGTGCGACATCTAGTGGCAGCAAATATCGTATACAGAACCTTCATATCATCACGGTCATAATAGTAGTTTACACTGTTGACTGTGTTCATGCAGTAGAGGAGGCTTTAGTTTCTGGACAGCAGTCCTAGGACCGCATTTCTAGGACCCTAGTTTTTTGCAACAGCGCCATTTAGCAAATTGGATGACCGCAAAAGTGCAACCAAGGCAGTATTACACCCAAATACTTCTTTCTGTCCAAGTACTTATAGTTTTAAAGGTTTAGGTAAAATAAAGATGTAATCATATGCTATGGCCCTTGCAGTTACGAGATCTGAATAAGATATTTACACAAAAGAACATGGAATTGTAGTATTATTATTTTATGATCATTTTTTTTAAACGTGTTTATGAATACCCAAAATCTGAATCAAGTATCTGGTCACCACAAACAAATCAGAGAGGGACTTGTTTTGATTCATTGCTCAATTCCACGGCTTTTAATGCATAGACTCATTGTAAATTTAACAGACATAAATTACGCCTAAGCCTAGTACAGGATCAAAACACAATTTGAATGTTCTATCCTGGATTGAGCTTAATCATGGTAAAACAGTGCGTATTAAACAAGCACATTTGCTCTGAAGACAGTAACATTAGGCTACTGCTGATTTAATGTAGCTGACAGACACAGATCAAATCGACATGCTTTTATCATTTTTTGAAGTTTAATTAATGTGCTGGCTACAATTAATTATCATAGTCATTAAGTCAACAATTCATATAAGATGTTAATGTTACTCACACTCTGACTGACATCCATCTTGTCCATGTGTCCTAGAAATGCGGTCCTTGGTTATCCACTTCCGTAGGTGGCAGTGTCACGAAAACTAGGGTCCTAGAAATGCATCCTGAGACTGCAGCCTCCTCTTCTCTAGGAACATGCTTCTCTTGATTTTGCTTCTTTACTTTGTATACTGTTTCTAAAACAAGTGCAGCGGTAACAGCCAATCAATGTAACTATAGCACTGCTTGCTGGAGAGAGAGAGGAAAAATAGAGAGAACAGTAGATCATCTCTAGAGAGGTTGCAAATGAGTGAGAAGAGAAGGAAAATAAGAGAAAGATTAAAGAAGCAAGTTTTGAGTAAACCTTTATTTTTTTCCATTTTTGAAGGTTTTGTGTTCACCTGTCTACGTTGCTGGATTCTGGTTTTTGTTTGAGTTTTGAACAAGGATTTGGTGAGTTAACTATTTTTCCAAGGGTCAACTAGCATGCTAGGTCTTTGTTGTTCAAGTTGAATGTGCAGCTGAAACTGCCAGTAGCTAAGCTAAGACAGTGTGAATACGTTTTATGTCGTGTATTTTGTGGTTTTTCTTTGTGTAAAGTGAATTGAGAAGCTACATGCAACAGGCATGGTCAAGTTTAGCTTTATTAGTAAAGTGAAGCGAAGGGCGCCAGCGTCACCATTTTAGGTTGCAGCTCAGATTAAATAGCAATCAAAGTGCTAGTCCTCCTTAATTTTGTTACGGAATATGTAAAACTTAAATATTTGTATGTATATATTACACTGTTGTAAAAGAGGCCAGGTTTTACTTGTGAGGATTGCTTGGTGTTTGCACACCCAAAGCTGGGGAATGAAGTTACCAAGCCACCCCATAAGAGAAAAGACGTTGGATAGACCAACCTACACTCCAAGGATAATGACACCGATTTATACACCTGAATTGTGGTAGGATTAAACCTTCAGTATTTTGCTGCAACATGCAGTGGAACTCATTTGGACTAAAAGAAAGAAAGACTTAACAAAAGGACCTATTACATTATTATGTAATAGGTCCATTATTGTGAAATTTGAGTTTATTAATCATATACAGTATATTGATCTGTGGAATTCTGAGTTTTGTGTCTTGATTCTGTATTGCATTGTATTTTATTTTCCATTTATCTTGTGCCGAATTGGTAATGCAAATGGGTTGTATTACTGTAAATTCAAAACGTATGTAACAATACTGGTAAACTTAGAGCTGAGTCAACTCAAAGAGAAACGAGAAACTAAATAACTTAAAGGAACCTTGAAAATGATCTCTTGAACTCAAATAGGTTTAAATCAAACCAAAGTGAGGTAAAATAGGGAGATATCCTTTTATTTTGGATGCTTTCAAGGGATTTAAATGCCCATTTTATTTTGTTTGTGTGTGTGTGTGAAGTGTGTGATTTGGTACCAATTTATGTGTTAGTCTACTACTAATTGTCTTCATTTAATATGCTGGCAGTTCAAACTTAACCCTTGCTCTGTGGTCTTCTGAACCTTGACGATGGTCCTAGCTATCTGTAAACACCTACAGTGTTACATAAACGTGCAAAATTGAGTGTAAATACACAAAGGTTTGGTGGTGGTTTACTTTGAGTGAGAAAGCAGTTCAGGAATTTTGAAAGCTGTGGTCAATGAATGCATTTTGTGTCAAAACAATGAAAAGTGATCCACTGCTTGGTCCACATTGACTGTGTACTGAAGAGTAAACTCAGTATTGAGAAATGCGTGTTACCAATTGTAAATTAAAAAAACTGTAAATGGCATGCACTGTGTGTGTGTGTGTGTGTGTGTGTGTGTGCACGCAGGTGGTATCTTGTCCCTCGGGTTTTGAGGGATGTGTCCACAGTGGATCTGTCTGTCTCTGTGCTGGGCCAGAAGCTCAGCATGCCTATCTGTGTTGCAGCTACAGCAATGCAGAGGATGGCTCATCCTGAGGGAGAGACAGCTACAGCAAGAGGTAAACACACACACACACACACACACACACACCCCACACACACACACACACAATGTGTAAATTTGGAAATACAGAATGCAACTTTAGAGTATAGTATAATATAAAAAGAACTTGGGACTATAAAATAATATAAAATGGAGCTTGAGAGTATAGAATAATATAGAGAGGAGCTTGCGAATATAGAATAGTATAGAACAATATTTGAAAACATAGAATAATATAGATCAGAACTTGAGAGTATACAATAACACAAACTGGATTTTGGAAATATAAAATAATATAAAATGGAACTTTGGAATATACAATGGAAGTGGAGAATATAGAATAAATTTGAATGGAACTTGGGGTTTCATTCTAATTTGTTACTACTATTTATCTATTATATAGAATGGATTTTGGGCATACAGGATAATATAGAATGGAATTTAAGAATAAAGGATAATAATGAATATAACATGGGTACATAGGATGGAACTTGAGAGTATAGAATAAGGGTAAACATCCCTATTAAATCCACCAAATCCGCTTTACAGACATTTTCAATATATACTGCCCCAATTTAAGTGTGAATATTTTAGTTAAAATGAAAGTCTAATCTCTCATTTGAAGTGTCAATAATTCATTTATACTACATTTCTAATGTTTTTATTGTTTAATTTGTCAAAATATGTCAAAAGTAATAAGTAATAAGTAATATAATAAGTAATATTAATGGGTACCTAACGTACCATGCGTGTTCCAAATAAGCCCACTTCATTGGTTGCCTGTCATTTTCCGTATTGATTTCTAAATTATTTTAATTGTTTATAAAGCACTTCATGGTCATGGTATATGTATCACATGCTGACGGTGTATGAACCAGTACGGCTGCTCAGGTCCTCTGGCACGAGTCTGCTAGTTGTTCCAAAGTGCAGGACTAAAACCTTTGGTGAGGCAGCTTTTAGCTTTATGCGCTGAGCCACTGGAACAGTCTGCCTGAGGATCTGAGAGCAGCTGGAAGTGTTGAAATTTTTAAACGTAAACTTAAAACCTACCTCTTCAGCCTGGCTTTTTAATCTACTTTATTTTATTCAACTACTTTAATGTATTTATGCAGTAAAATCTTACTGTATTTTATTTTATCAGTTTTTTAAAATTATTATTAATATTATCACATGTATTTTTTTTCTTATCCCTCTTATCAATTTTATCCCTTTGATTATTTTAGTCTTTTTAATCTATTTTAAATAGTTTTTAGTCTAGCTTTTATTTAACCCTATTTTCTTAATTTTTTATTTGTTATTGTTTTTATTATGATTTCAATTTGTCTATTTGATTACATTTTTATTTTTTCATGTGCATTGCTTAAATTGTTTATTTGTTGTTTTTTATGGTCTACACTTGTTCTGTCTTATTTTATCTGTGAAGCACTAAACTGCACTAACCTGTATGAAAGGTGCTATACAAAAGTTTGATTAATTGACTGATTGACTTCATGATTTGTTGATAAATAAATAGGGCTGCACCTAATGATTTTTTAAAATTAATTAATAATTTATTGATTATTCTAAAGATTATTTTTTATTACTCGATAAATAAAACAATTAATTTACCCAAAAGTAAACAGAAAATATAAAACGGCCAAATAGCAATGTTAGATGATGCATGGTGTAATGTTATGTTACCGTAACAGCAGCTATGCAGAAATTGCTTTTAACATGGGGGTGATGAAGAAACATTTAGAACATCTATTTTAAGTGACTACTACTAACAGAAACAAGTTCCACGTGTTGATAATCCTAATACAGTGATGATGCTTCGGTGGGGACACAAAGTAAACAAGATGGTGCTGTCTTGCTGCCGTCTTGACACAGTGCTACGGGATGCTTTCGCGTCAAGTATTCATGCATAGCAGTTGTACTGCTGTGATAAGCCATTTCCAATTGGCATAGCTTTCAGAGCATCACATCATTGAGTCTCTGTCTAAAATACTCCCACGTCGTGGGTGAGGTTTTTAGCTGCAGCTTGTTCTCTGGGGGAATGATGTCAACATTTCTGCAATTTCTGCTTTATCCTATGCTAAACGTAGGCCTATGCTTTTTGAGTTGATGTTATCGTTTTAGCTAGGCTATGCAATATCACTGAATATATATGGGTAAATATGGGTATTAATTATCTCGCACACAAATTCAACAACCAAGAGTTGTACAGGCAGCTGCGAGTGAGAAACTAAACACAGGGAGAGACAAAGAACTGCACCTGCGTGTATAGAACTAAGCAACACGCACACAAAGCAGCCACCACTCGCAACAGAGTCTCTGCTTGGCGAGTGCTGGAGGGCAGAAACGCTCTCGCAGGTTCACTCTGCTCTTGAAGTTAAATTCTGCTCGCGCGAATCTGGGCGATTTGGGAGTGGAAACCAAGGGAGGCACTGGCCTTCTTACAATTGGTCACTTTCAACGCGATCACACACCCTACCTCCTTTGATTGACAGCTTCTGTTCTGTACTGAACAGCAGGCAGACTGTACTGTTAGCTAGCTATCAATTTAGGCTATGGCGTTACCAATCGAAAAATGATGAGTATTATATGTTTAGTAAGAGGGTGCCATAATAATTGGAAGAAACGACGGGAGTTTTTACAGCAGGAATGTTGTGAACAAAGACCTCAACTTAGGTCTCAGTGTAGGCCTACCTGTGGAGCGCTGTACGACCTGCACCCACCACCGAAGGAGGACGTAGGTTTGGTTGAAGGCTTTGTACCCAGGAAACCCACCCAAACGTCCTTTGTACACTTTGTGGATAAAAGCCAACAAAAGAGCATCCCTACCCGGAGAAGTGGCTTGGCTATGAAGCTCTCTTGAAGAAACCACATCGGGTGCTAGTCTGGTACATCACATCATCAATTATCAGGCTCCTCTGTTTACACTGGTTTTGTTAAAAAGTAGGCTATGTGTACAATTTGTAACTATAATAACAATAATAATGGCAAAAAGCAAAGGCTGTATCATGTAAAGTTTGTCTTCCCTTTTTTTTTATTTCCAATGCCATTTTCAATTTCATCTTTACAATTTGAGCTTTCAGTTTGAGCATTTCCATTTAAGCTTTTGCATTTTAAATTTCATTATCATTTCACATTTTCAATTTGCTTTTTCAATGTTCTATTTGGACTTTTAATTTTAATTATAGCCTGATTATTCCTAGTAGTGTAGTAAAATAATAATCTTTTTAATTTTATCTCTTTTAATTTTCTGTTTGGACTTTCAATTTGAATTATGACCAAGAATATTCTCCATAAAATAGTGTGTTTGCTTTTCATAACATTTAAGCCATGAAAACCAAAAGTCACTGGTGATGGTACTCTCAGTTTACTGAGATGGGGTTCAGCCCCCTGCGGTGACTGTGCTTATAATTATGGTTAATTCTACAGTTTACATATGAAGCTACACCAAATTGATGCAGAGATGCACCTTTACTTCTAGTTGAGCAACAGCACCATCTCTTTGCAACAGCTTGTTATGGGAAGCCTCAGAGAACACCAAGACATCACAGACATCATCATAGCTAAAATTGCAATATACCTCTTTAAATATAAGTGGCACTATAACTATGCCTCATGAGTGTCACATAGGTGGGATCAAGAGTGGTCCATCAATAACCATATGAAGTTTGAGGCTGATTAACTAAGGCATTGCTAAGTTATTCCCACATAATATTTAATATGACATCATGCGTCTTCAATGGCAACCCCATTCAACACATCAACCAAACCTTTTCAGTTTAGAGTCAGGCAGACTCGTGGGTTGTGGTGACCAAATTTGAAGTGAATAATAAAAACCCTTGAGCAGAAGTTTAAAGTGTAGTACACCCCTTTACATATAGGTGGTGCTATAACTATGAATCATAAATGCCACATAGGTTTGACCAGGAATGGTCCTTCAGTAACCAAGTTTGAGGCTGCTGCTGGTTGGCTTCATACTTAGCTAGGAGGATATGGTTTCCTGTAATCCATCGGCTTCTCAACGAAGTGCTTTGGCCCCTCCCACAAGACAGGATCTTCTGTCACAGTTGGGGAGCGCACATTAGGCATCCTCACCCGGATTGCCTTCAGCTGCATGTTTGGCCCCTAAGGGGCCAGGCTTGCTACTGAGTTCTTGTGATCAGGCTGTGGTCCGGACCATACTTAATGCTCAAGCATCCTTAACTAGGGTGCTGTATGCCAATAGGTAAAACCTTTCCAGTTGGTGCAAGGATCAATACGTGGACCCAGAGCGTTGCTCTGTGCCTATATTGCTCAAATATTTGTAGATGTTGCTGGATAAGGGGCTCTCAATCTCTACCATTAAGGTGTATGTTGATGCCGTCTCGGCTCGACATGTTTTGGTGGACGATCGATCTGTACATCCTCTGGTGAGCTGTTTTCTGAAAGGTGTTCTCTGGTTGTAGCCCCCACATGTTGTATGGGTGCCTTCATGGGATTTGCCTATCATCCTGGAAACTTTATGTTCCCCACTGTTTGAGCCCCTGGAATGAGCTGACCTCAGATGGCTGTCTGGTAAGACTGCTTTTGCATCTGAAGTTGGTGAGCTTCAATGCCCTGTCTGTTGCAAGGGGCTGTTTGCGTTGGAATTCTGATGGGTCTGGGGTTACCATGTGGCCCAACCCCTCATTGAGGCTTTCAGCTTTTCACATCAATCAGCCTACAGGTTCGGGGACCTCCAGGTCCAGGTTTAGTTCTCAAAGAATGGCAAGATGCTAGAGACAGTCAACTTCTCTAAGGGAATTATTTTGACATTAACTCTCATCACATGAAAGATGTGGATTTTGCCTACTTGTTGAAACGTTGTTGAGCTGAGACCATTTCAGCTGCCTTCCCAAAGTTATTGTGCAGTCTTGTCAAGCGGTGAGGGTCCAACAGGGCAGCGTACCAGTAGGTCTGGTGGCTTCACTTCAAGGCCGACCGGCAGAGGTCCTGGTCAAGGCATCACTGGCACAGTTCTCCAAGGCAGTCAGAGTTTGTGATGTTTGTGATATCCTTGTGATATTTGTGGCTGAATGTCGAATAAAATGTATCTGGCTACACAAACTTATTTAGCTAGGCTCAAGTGACTCAGTTGCCCGTATGACAAACTGTTTGTGTGTGTAAGGTGGAATTCACAGAATCAGGGGCTGCAGTGAAAACATAGATTTTCCCATTCATTTGAACTGGGGTACTGCAGCGGTGCGGGCCGCAGGGGGTGCCGCAAAAAACGCAGCGGCCTGCAGCAAAAAGTTGAAACAGATTCAACTTTTGAAGAAACGCAACCCGACATCACGCTGCGGCAGCCAATCACGTGGCGATCAGACTGGCAGACGCCCAGGTGAAGAACTTTGTTTACCTTGTAGCAGTGTAGCATTAGCTGTTTACCTTAATATTGTGCTGTTTACCGAGCAAGCCAAGCGACTGCACGGCGATTAACGTCTTTGTACTCCCTCGTGGCAGGGTTGAACAGCTGATGTACAGTCATTACGGTGCCGATCAGTCTCTCTTCCATATTCACAGTTGCTCGGTGAACAGCAGAATTATTCTTATTGTTTACATTATTTATTATATTTATATTATATTTATTATTATTATTATTATGTGTTATATCATTCAAAAACACGTCATTGAATGCCAAATAACAGATTTGAATTTAACAGGACAGTTGGAATATCATTATCATTAGTTTCCCAGGGAGCAAAAATATGAATAGTAATTATATTCATGAATGTTAAACAAATGCAACGGTTAGAACTTTAATTAAGCTAGATAACAGCCAATCAGAAATGCCAAACAAGAAGCATTCTTATTAATTGTTCCAACGGAAAACAAGAGCAGCCTACCAAGGAAAAGTCTGAGGCTACTGGAAAAAAACATTAGGATTTATCTTAACTTTCAAAGGAAATCATATTAATTGCTTGAGTCCTGCGCTTGGTGGTTCTCTGCCAGTTTCTTCATTGCGGGTTAGTTTCAGTGCGCCTGAGGCCATCAAGTCCAAGCGATTGCGGTACTTGGACTGTATGTGGAGGACCTGGCTGAATCCCTGCTCAACTATATGTTGTTGGGAAAGCAGGAAGAAGCAACATGGTCTTCTCCCAGAGAGCCGAGTAACGCTGGGCACATTTGACCCACATGCTGCCCCAGCCAGAGGTGCGGAAAGTGGCCTAGGCCTCGTTGTCACACCACTTGTCAACAAGATGCACCTGGATAGCGGGCTCGCATTCGGTTTCGTCTGCCTGACAGGGCTGTACCACCCGGACGGAAACATCGAGGTTCAGGAGGTCCCTGAAGTGGATCTCCATGTCAACCTTAACCATCAACAGGTGGTCGGTGTAAATGAGGAGGTGGTCATCGGTAAGAGCCTCAGACACCTGCAATGAGTAGCCTATAACCAGCAAATTTGTTCTCAGTGCAGATTTTTAGACTATCCGATTTTGAACTGGTTATTTTATTGCTAATTAGTCTACTAATAAATGTTTCTTTATATTTATAATGCACATATGTCACTTATGATCCAGCATGTGACTTCTTGGTATTAAATAGGGGAGAATGGATGCGAGTTGCTTTCACGGGAAGTCGGACAGCGTAATATCCCTTTTGTAAATTTGTAACCATGGTGATAACACGGCATATCCTTGAGAGAAATGAACACTTTCAGGAGAAAGAAACTCTTAATTTCCCCCACGGGGAATACCAAGGAAGAGAGTGTCCATTTTCCTGAGTTGACACAGTAAATGCCATGTTGGTGAAATTTTAAAGATGATTTTCTGACGTCCCGTTCCCATGAAGGCAACATGGAGCTGTGCTACAGAAAGCTGACAGAAACACTGAAGTAAAGAGTTGTGCTATGGAAATGATACACCGTCTTCTCTGGTCACATTGGTGTAAACTGGCAGGTTTTAGAATGTTGCAGACCAAATTCTTTTGCAAGTAGTTGCAAGTTTATCTCGTTGTGAATCTTTGGTGTAAACTCGCCTTAAACAAACGCCCCCCAAGAACACCTCACCGCCCCCCTTTCAAAAATATTGATTCCAGCGACCCCCGACATTCTCTGAACGCCCCCTTTACATCTTGCTGTTGCTTCATTATCTCGACAAGACATGTATTTCAGGGGTGGAGAACCCCTGGTGCCTTGTCTGACAAGCAGGTTAGGTTAATTGATGATTCTAAATTGCCGTAGGTGTGACTGTGATTGTGAATATTTGTCTGTCTGTATGTGTCAGCCCTGTGATTGACTGGCAACCAGTCCAGGCTGTACCCTGCCTCTCGCCCAATGTCAGCTGGGAACGGCTCCAAAGTTAAGTAAAATTAAACCATTAGAACCATTAAGTACATACAAGTAGGTGAAAAAATAGGTGTATATATAAGTATATGTAAAAAGCAACAATGACCAACAACATACAATGTTTATATACAAGTCAAGTGTTTCTGTAAATTATTAATAAGTTTAAAGAAATAAAAATTGAATGTGTAATTTAATAGATTACTTTATATACATGAAGTAAGTGGTTATGAACAGTATACTCGTATACGTGCCTATATACAGTATATACAGCGTGCAGGATTTATATTTGTTTGTTAAAGCTGGAATGCGGAACTTTTGTCTGTCCCTTCTGGCAGTGAGAGTAATTATACAAACACTGTCAACGTGTGCTTATGACGTATGCCTACAGGGGAGGATATGGGATGAAGATCCAACACTCTAGACTAGTTGGCTCCATGCCTGTCGTGAATTGGGCAATTGTCAGTTAACGTTCCATTAAGGTCAAGCTTGAATCCTAGCGGGTCATGTTTTATGGCCTGGAGGTCATGCTGAAGACAGAATGTTTGGGGAAAGCTCCATTCTTGAGTCTTAACAGAGAATTGTTTCATGGCAGAGCCACACTTCAGTGAAGGTGAATTCTTTTCTCAGTGAAAGATGTAAAATTATTCATCATCAGGCTTAAATAAATAAATAATAACTTAATAAATGTATATATTTATTCATTATTAAGTGTCACACTTCCATGACATTTGCCCTTAGTGTTGCCTCTTTCAAAAACCTGACCACACACGCAAGCCTACTTTCTCTCAAGGAATTATGACTATTTATTTGTTTTTGGTACTTGATGGTTAGACTTATCTCCAGCCCAGCCTTTTACTCCTTAACCATTTTGAGTAGCAAATGAAGTGCGAGCACACGTTTACACAGACAATAACCCTTATGTGATATAATATGAAATCTATACCTCTGTTTCAGCAAACTGTTTCAACCACACTATTATAACTATTCAGCACTCTCTCTCTCTCTCTCTCTATGTATATATACCAAACCTGGGTCCTGAAAGGTTACATGTATTACCAAATCAGAATCCTTGCCCTATTTACATCCCAAGCTCAACAAAGATTCTAAAACCAAAGCAAATTATATCTATAGTTCATTCTTGAAGACATTTATTTTCTTTGGCAGTCCTCACAATTGACCACTAGATGGCCACTGATTGACAAGTTATCCAGTCATGCATCGCTGACATTAGGTTTTCTTCCTTTGTCTGCAAACTTTTTTTCAATTCAACTTTATTGTCATTAACACAATGTGCAGGCACATGTAAATGAAAGGAGGGCAAACATAACACTGTCGGGAGCCGCTTAATCCTGCATACTGCCATCTTGAAGTTAAACTTCTGTCTTCCTTATCACACATGTTTAAAGGTAATTAGTGATTTAATTTAGTTTAGTAAATACAGTTTATTGTTTTTAGTGCAAATCTGTGAGATCATTCTACTGACTAACTGACTATAGCTAACTATAGGCTAATTATTTGCTATCTATGACAACAATTTGATCATACCAGTGACATCATGTACAATGCAGACCTCAACCCTGGTCCTTTAGATCTTGTGTGGAAGACTTAGTTCTCACCAACCAGTTAATAAAAATCCCAATTAACAGTTATGCGTTTTGTAAATTATTGTGTAAGAGCCAAGTTTTGGAAATATTGTTGTTCATTTCTCAGTAACATTATGGGGAATTGCTACGTGTTGAGATATTGGTAATGTTTGTGATACCTGTGTATTACCCCTTAATTGAAATTATGTTATACATAGTGTCATGGTTTGCCATTAGGCAGCAGGGAAAAGGACCCAAACGCAGACTGACGGCAGGCTGAGTGGTGCAGAGCGAGGATTTATTGACGCAAAAATAAACTTACAGAAACGCAGGGAAACTCTTGACACGGAGAGACGAACAACAACATCAACATAATCAACCACAATGATGCCACAGAGAACAAAGGGAGAGGACCGGTGTGTGTGTGTGTGTGTGTGCGTGTGTGTGTGTGTGCGTGTGTGTGTCTTATAGTGTTGGTCCTGGTTGGATGGAGCTGAGGCCATCAAGGTATTGGAGGCAGCTGGCCACTGTCTTCAGGATGTATAAAACCGCCCCTTCCTGTTTGCGGGATCTCTTGTTTTTCTCCCTTGCACCATGTTGTGTTTTTGGTTTTGTTGGCATTAATCTTGATGCCAACAAAAAGATAAAAATTCACCCGGGAGTATGTTTTTCTGCCAGTCTTCGTTGTTAGAACTGTTATTTTGGTTATATTTGTTAAGTTAGATGCGTCTTTGTTAAATAAAATTCCTTTCTTTTAGTAACTCCCTGCCTGTGCTTCCTTATTTGTTATGGTGGCCGAGCCAGGCCATAACATTACATTTTTAATGATATTTTTAAACCCTGCTAATAATGTAATAACTAGTCAATAAACTAATAACTTATTACATTATGTGCAAACAGTTATGTTATTGGTTCAGAAATTGTATTACATTATCGAGTTTTATTACATTAAGAACGGAAAAATTATTGTGTTATTGGCAGTTATTACATTAACAGTTTTATTATTACATTATTGGCTGCTACAGCCCTCTTTTAAACCAGTCTGGAAAAGAACACCAGTAATATTATTTATCTACCCAGCATGCAGAGCAGTGGGAACAGGGATGATGCTGAGCTCCTGGGCAACCTCCACTATAGAGGAAGTGATGTCAGCAATGACAGCCTCACTGGGCGGTGGGGGTGTCCTTTGGCTGCAACTTTACATCTATAAAGACAGAGAGCTCACACTATCATTGGTCCGCCGGGCAGAGGAGGTGGGCTATAAGGCTATCTTTGTTACTGTGGATACGCCATACCTGGGGAGGAGATGTGACGACATGCGCAACCGCTTTAAACTGCCCCCACATCTGAGGTAGGAACCAAACATAAAAGCAAGAGCGAATTCGGGAAGTGTAATCGCTTCCCAAATTCGACCATGGAGACATCAGAGTGTATGGTGGCATCCCACTCTAACTCTTCACTCTGTGTGTGTTTGTGTGTCTGTGTATTGTGTGTCCCCAGCATGTCTAACTTCTCAACAGCCTCCCTGGCTTTCTCTGAGGGAAACTATGGCAATGATAGTGGTTTGGCTGTTTATGTTGCAAAAGCAATAGACCCCGCTCTCTGTTGGGATGACATCACCTGGCTGAAAAAACACACACATCTACCTGTGATTGTGAAAGGAGTCCTGAATGGTATACACACACCTTTTTCTTACCCCAATTTCGATAGTGTGTCGTGATAGATAACACAATTGTTAATAGATTTTAATGTGATTCTCCAAAAAGTAAAATCTCAGATTTCATTTGCAAATTGAATTTAAATTTGGCTTTACAGCCCAAATAAAGTAAAATTAAGTGATTAAGCTCAGTGTTTAGTGTTGTGTAGTTTTGGTATTTGCCTTCCTGGAAATTTTAAGAAACACTTAATGGTGCCATAAACATCCCACTTCTAGCTTGCCAATTAATAACACACATATATGAAAAGGGGCCCATGTGGGGCCTTACTTGTTGCCCACATTGTCCCAATCCTGAACCCAAGTAAGTTTGCATAAAAGGGGCCAAAATGGTTCTTGAGGTAGCTGCTCACACAGGTCCAATTTAGAGCTACCAGCAGACAGTATTTAATACTTAATGTGCCTGTCTTTGTCTGGTTCAAGATTAACTTGTGTTTGTATGTGTATCTGTGTGTGTGTGGGTGGGGGGGGGATTAGGTGAAGATGCTGTCCAGGCTGTGAACTATGGTGTTGATGGCATCCTGGTGTCCAATCATGGAGCTCGACAACTGGATGGGGTTCCTGCCACGGTCTGTCTGTGTGTGTGCGCTCGTGTGTGTGGTTTGTGTATGTGTGTATTATTCTTTTATCAAATATCAGATATCGGATGTTGCCATCCATCTGATATGATGGAACCTTTTTCACTGAACAGCTACAGTCCAGAAAATCAAACATTATCTTCTAATAATACTGTACCTATAACATAATCTGAATCTTCTGGACCTTTTTACAGTGCTCACTACTGGTGGCAAAATGCCTCCAGCAGTGAGCACAGAGAGGCAGACTTGTCACTGGCATGTGTTGAAGAAAAGAGTAAAATCCAACCCAAGGTTTGCTGTGATGGAAGGGAAGTTTATTCAGTAATCCGGAAAACGGTGAGTCATAGTGTCACAGACCGGGTCTGGAACAGAAGACTGACCCTGAGCAGAGGGCTGAGGGTCATTTATATAAGGTTAACAAAGAGTGGTCAGACACTCAGGATGCAAGAATAAAAGGAGGGGGGTGACATTTCCATATACAATAGGTGAGGAGGAAAGGAAGCCAGGAGACATTAACACATGAGATGCAAGCTAGGATGATCAAGGGCCTATTAGGGCAGTGTCAGCAGGGGTCAGGAGACAAGGGGTAGAAGAACAGCAAATTTCAGACAGTCAATATACAACTGGGGCATCTACACTAGTAAGAATATTTTTGTATTCTTCCACACATGGCAGACAGTGTCTTCTAATGGCCAGGCCACACCGCCGACCTGAGCAGCGCGTGTGCGTCACGGAACCTCTTGCTTTTCATTTTGGCTCCCATGTTAACAGGTTAGAGCAGCCACACAGCCCGCATGAGACACGCACCTGCAGCGCGGCTCATCTAGAGATTCGGCATCTTGCTTATTTTTTCTGTGTGATGCGTGCGGTTCTCAGCAAAAATAGAAAATGATCTGTTGATAGTCATATTGACATCAAACCAGCAACAGTACACCTTTCAGTTTCAATATCGATATCTGTAGAATTCCCCAGTTACAAGTGAGCAAGCATCTTAACCTTTTTCTGTCTAAACTAAATATAAATGAAATGTATCATGAAATGAAATTAAACATTCTTTTATTGATGGCCATTATCACAGGCAAACTCAGTGTAGAAAGATGGGGCTGGCAGCAGCAGGAATGCTCTGTGTGGACACCACCTGTGTGCCAGCCACAGTTCAGTGAGGTAGCCGTCACGCGCAGCTCAGGTCGGCGGTGTGGCCCAGCCGTAAGCCTTATGGTGTGTTCCCACCAAAAGCGAAGCGAATATTTGCCACGCTTTACTCGCTCGAGTTTGACCGCTGGATCATTTGTTTGTACTCGCGAGTAACGCGAATAAAAACAAAACAGTTATTAACCATGTTGCCCTTCTCTTCCGGGAAAAAATAACAGAGTGCCAACAACATTTATTTCTTTTCGTTACCATGGCCGAAATAACAAATATTGCTGCATTGTACCTGTTGTGGAAGTCTGAAATACGTTGGAAAACTAAATGCCGTAGTGTTTGGGTTCATAACATCATCCAGAGGCGCACACAGCTCGGTGAATCTCGTTGCCTTCAAGAACTGCGTCTGGATGACAGCCACTTCCAGTGCTACTTGAGGCTGACCAGAGCCCAGTTTGGTGACCTGTTAGCTAGGATCGGTGCCAGGACGTCTCAGCTGCGGAGCGTCTGTCCATCTGTCTCCAGTGAATGGCAGTTTCATATGGCTTATTACAGCGGTATGAACCCAAAATAAACATATTTTGCTGTGATTTAATTGCATTAAACGTATCAAAAGGATGCCGAAGTAACTACATCATGATGCCAAATTGTAAAAAAAATCTGAACTCATGCTTTGTCAGGTCTGTCCACAAGACAATAAGCAAACAACTTTTAAAATGCTTGTTTTCTCAATGGAGTTCAGATCGATCAGAGCTATGCTATGGTAACATTGTAGCTGCTCTATTACACACTCAAAATAACGTAATCTAAATCAGGCATAAATACGGCAGCGACGTTATTGTATATACACATATATATCTACATACTGTGTAACTTAAACTCACAATGTTTATTACTGATGACAGCAGCTGTGTAGCCATATATTTTACCCACAGTGTGTTCACTACAGCTCAGTTAAATTAAATGTTTTCTATGCTGCAGATAGCTTGCCACTGGTGACTCATTCAGGATGACTGGCTTTCGCGACACAGGTCACGCAAATATATCGCCCGAGTTGAAAAATTTCAACTCGAGTGAATAGGGGGAAGACGCGAATTTAGTCTATTCGCGCCCGCGGAAGTCACGTCATTCGCGCCGCCCGACTGAAATTCACATCTATTCGCGTCTTTACATTGACTTTGTATGTAATATCACTGCCAGAAATGCTCAATTCGCTTTTGGTGGGAACACACCATTAGTTGGAGAAACTGCCTCCTTATTCCATTATATTTTCAATACTGTCAGTAGCGCAGCACATATATCAACACCTAGACAAATAAAACCAAAATTATCTGTATGAATATATATTGCTAGAGATAACGGAGAAAATTTGTCTTTTTTGTTTTGATGCCCTCCCTCTCTCCACCTTTTTCACTCTGGGTTAAAAGACCTGAGTCTCATTCTCCTCCTGTGCCAGAACCCTGGAGATATACACAGTGCCCCAAGCAATGACCCAGGAGCTTTCATGAGCCCACTGAAAGCTTGGCCTCAAGCTGCACAAACTATAAATGCCCTTGTATTAAATCTCCCACCTACCAGAAAACCACTGGCCTGCAGGACTCCCCCATCTGCCGACAGTCTGTCACAATGGTGACCAGAAACTTGGTTTCCAATCCAGCGCTGTCTCCTCAGGAGGTTAACAAAATCTTGGACTTTGACCAACGCATCTATGTTATCATGGAGCTCCACCCATCTGCTCACACAGTCTTCATCCACAAATGACATCAAACTCCAGCACGACATTTAAATTTTAGCCGTGACTGTGAAAAGTCTGGGTAAGCTCTGTGTTTTGTCTGGGCCCATTCCTACTCTTAGAAAAGGTTCAGAAAATTTTAGCTGGCTTCTACACACATTGATGATCAAAGAGTTTAGAAATATCATTTCGGACATATTTCACATGGGCTTTCATCAACTCCTCCCAACCGGAAGTCTGCCATTTTGAATTTTGGGCATTTTTCCAGTATTTTATGCAAACATTGGTTGGTATAACCCTAACTAATGTGACATTAAATTGAGAAGGATTAGTCAATATCTCGAATGATGATGTCTTAGGTCATGAGGCAACATGCCATTAGGCAATTTACATGTATGGAACCTTTCAAACTACTCCTAGAGGATTCAAGAGATTCACTTCAAGTTTGGTTCGCTTAACCTTAAGACGTTTGATGCTAAGTTGCAAAGCTTTTGAGTTTTTATGGAAGGCAATTACTGTGGCGAGGCAGACAGTTTGATTGTTTCACCATGAAACAGGATGCCCCCTTGCAGCTATGTGTAACTACACATAGCTGCAAAGGTGACCCATCCTTTTTTGCTGCTTACTGGCCAAAACGATGGACAAACTTGTACTGAAACATGTTCACTAAGACAGATTAACTCTCTGCAACAAACACTTAGCATTTACAACTGTGAGTTATAGCCCATAGTTTTATTAACTGGTGTGTTCCATTCATTATTTTTCAGTTTTGAGTGGCTTATGCATTGTTCTAAGGTAATTTACCTAGCAAGGTAATATAGCTTTCATGGATGCCTGCGGAGAGATGCCGTCAAATATGAGCAAAAGAGTAGTAGTAGTGGCAGTAAAAGAGCTGTATTAGGCTGTATTCAGACCAAATCAGGTGTTGCGGCCATCGCAGGGTTGTGCAGCAGAGTGGGAGGGTGGCCATGCTGATTGTAGCACAAGTAGAAATACTAACCAGAAATCTTGAAGAGCGATACAACACCAAGCGACTCGACGCCGTGTAACGTCTTTGTACTCCCTCATGGCAGGGTTGTACAGCTCTGGAAAGGTGACCTGAATACAGCCTTAGAGCCGCTAGCCCAATTACAACCCAAAAAACCCACACCGAAATTCTCACAAAGGGGCATAAACGTACTTGACTGTCAAAGCACATATACAGTGTATATGTACATATTTTCTTCAAGTTTTTGGACAAAAATGCAACAATGGAGCTTTGGCACAGAGGAATACAATTTATCAGGCGCCATACTTGTTAGTGGTTTTGTTTTTTTCATGGGATTGTTGACAGAGAATATAACCAGACAACTTTTATATTATGTGACAATATAAATACTGTATAAAGTAAGTGTGTGCATGTATTTGTGTATGTAGCTGGATGTGGTGGAGGAGGTGGTGAGGGCAGTGCAGGGTCGCTGTGATGTCTACATGGATGGAGGAGTGAGGCGAGGGACAGACGCCCTAAAGGCCTTAGCTCTAGGAGCAAAGGCTGTCTTCATCGGCCGACCAGTGCTGTGGGGACTCGCCTGTCAGGTGAAGCAGCACACTCATTTACAGTCTCATTAGCCTTAATCAGGAGTGGGGCTGAGAGTCCCAACCCTGATCACTCTGATGCCATATCCATAGAGAAATGTTAGAATTTGTTGGCTACCACTAGCCCAAACAACTTGAATTGTTTCCTGTAGTTGTATTTTGTTTTTGGACTTTACAAAACTACACTCTCTAACACTGACACACAACTAAACAAACATGTTGTGTGTGTGTGTCCAGGGAGAACAGGGAGTTACTGAGCTTCTGGAACTTATAAAAGAGGAGCTGCGACTGGCCATGGCCCTGTCAGGTAACACACACAAATCTACATTGTGGAAATACCTGTCTATCAACCATTTTCTCAGACCAATGTGTGTGTGTGTGTGTGTGTGTGTGTGTGTGTGTGTGTGTGTGTGTGTGTGTGTGTGTAGGTTGTCGTTCTGTATCAGAGGTGAGCAGGTCCCTGGTCAGGAGAGCGGAGTTCACCTCCAGGATGTGAGAGAATAAACTGTTGCAGGAATTCATTCTTGATGACACCTTCAATTTTACGCAAGGTGTAATCCAAGCTTTCTTAGTCTATTTTGTTCCCACACAGTCAGGTTGCTGCTTAACCCTCAGATGCAAAACATTGGAGACTTGCCATCAAGACTGTCAGGAAGAATAGAGATTAAAAAAACTCTAAATTTAACAGTCGCAATATCCATATGTTCTTTTGTTGTTTACTCATCATGGACAATCATAACAATTAACCACAACGTGTTTGTCGCTATGATTCTTGCACATGGGTCTTGCACTGAGAGCACCAACTGCTGACTTTTTGAACATTGTAATGAACCATACCAATAAAAACTCTCTGTTCCCTCTCTGTTCTGGTCTGTGTTCTGTCGCAAAGCCCTGGTCCCCTTGTCAACGAACTGCGAAAGACTTCGGATGTCCTCATCCGAGTGTCTCCTGACACTCATTGTGGTCTTATACAATGGATTTTGCATCTCTCTCTCTCAATTCAATATGCTTTATTGGCATGAAAGTAACAAAGACACTATTGCCAAAGCATCAGGTAATAATTATATTAAAATAATAATAAAAATAAAAAAGGTGCAATTCATAAAATCAAGAAAATAGTAGAAAACCCATATACTCTCTCTCTCTCTCTCTCTCTCTCACTCATTCACTCACTCTACTAGCTCAACAGCTAACAGGTTAACAGCTAGTTAGCTAAAACACAATATGTCAAGCTCTCTTAATGATTTTTAACATATAACAATTCTATTCTCACATCTTTCTAACCATATACAGTTACAGAATGATTTATGTACACATGATGTCTAGTTTGAGATGAAAAGTACAATAAAACTTACGTGTCACGACAGTGATGACAATTCCATTGAGATGTTGATGTTAAAAAAACAACTTAGTTGATGAATTTATTAAATGTTGAGTAATAAAATGCATTACATGTAAAACTATACAGCAGAATCAATTGCTAGGGTCACTTTTGACCCATGTGGAGCATCAGAGGGTTAAAGGTTTAAAAGAAATCTTGTCCTATCCACGATGGTGTCTTCCCAAGTGTCTAAGAGTTGGACTCTTCCATTCTCCCAGTCGTGATCTCTGCGATTTTGATCTCAGTGTATGAGGAGTGTCTTCGAATGGCTTGAGCTGGATTCTTCCGTTGCAACAGGCACTGGAGAATTTGTGATTATCATGAACTTTTGATGTCTCCCAAGGGAATATGACAGGAAATGCAGACTAAATCCTTCGTTCCTTAGGTGTATGAAATTGAACTGCATTTGTGACTTCTCATGGCGCTGTCCAGGCTCTGCTGATGTTTCTATGCTTTTTTCTGGTCCTGTCCGATCTTTTCCACTGCCGACTCGCTGCACGGCTTTGACCTGAAAATGGTCAGAATGCTTTTTTTATCTGATGTGGTATGTAAAAATCTTTTGTGGGATGAATATGGAAAGGTAGCCATGGCTCAACAAAGATTAATGATTAATGGGATATAGTAATTTCTGAATCCTTTCATGCATCATTTGTTAGAAATGGAGCAAGGTGTTTTGTATTCACATTTGATTAGTAATAAAAACGTTGAGCATTATTTTACAAAACTTATTTTTAAAATGATACGTACAGTACCAGTCAAATGTTTGGACACACTTTCCCATTCAAGTGAATGTGAAGTGAATTGAGTGAACAGTCAATACATTTAAAATGGGACTTGTGAATTTTTTTATATATGATGAATTTGCAATTATAATATATCCCAATAGTGGACACAATGCATGAAAGGAGTAATAGGAAACTATAAGTAGAAAATCCATCAAGAAATTTCATTTCATACACATTACCCCTCAAACTCTTACTTGCAAAGACCATGAGCCCAGTTGCCAAAATTCTGAGGCCGGTAACATTTTTCATATAAATATCAATTGACCCTCTGTTTACTTTCTTCACTGAGATACACGAAAATGAAAAGACTCCGTCAATCAAAGCTCAGCTTTGGGAAGGGATACAGGGCAAGCAGATGTTCAGTTTGACGTTCTTCCATTGAGGTAAGTATATTTTCAAATCAGTAATAGCTGGGTGATTCACAAAAGCTCTTTAAAAGAAATTTCTCACTGAAAAACATCAAAAACTGGATGAACATGAAGGACAACAATATTTGACTTGACTCTCTTTAATACATTTTTGAGCTTCTTTGACAAGTATATTGTCACAAATATGAGGGGAATATAATATAATGATTTCTCTCTAGAAACTTAGATACACACATTTCTCTTCTCAGTTTCTCTTAATACTTTGTTTCTTGAGTGTAGATGTACATTGTGCTATTTTCCCATTGCGATTAATACATTTTATACATGAAAATAGCTAAGGGACTTCCCAAAAGCTATCAGAAACGAAAAACATCACAAACTGCGTGGATATGAAGGACAAAATGGTATCATTTGCGTTTCTCTTAATATTTTTATAATCCAAATATTAGATGTTCCTTTTGATCTTATTTCGATGAGATACATATATTGATGCAGACATAAGAGGTTCAAATGTATCTTTACACTCTAAACAAGCTTCTGTGAAGAAATGCCAGCAAAATAAATATTTTGGTCAAAATGAGGAGTACACAGTATCAGAAGGTTAAAATTAATCTTAAAAATCTGTAAGAAGCTTCTGTGAAGAAAATCCAGCAAAATTAAATATTTTGGTCAAAATGAGCAGTACTCAGCAAGAGAAACTGAAAATGAATCTTTATAATCAGTACGCTTCTGTGAAGAAATGCCAGAAAAACTAAATATTTTGGTAAAAACTAGTAGTACTCAGCAAGAGAAGTTTAAAATTAATTTTTGCAATCAATAAAACAAGCATCTGTGAAGAAATTCCAGCAAATCTATGTATTTTGGTCAAAATGAGCAGTACTCAGCAAGAGAAGCTTGAAATCAATATTAACTCTTTATACTCTATAGAAGCTTCTGTGAAGAAATGCCAGCAAAACTACAAATCTTGGTCAAAATGAGCAGCACTCAGCAAGAGATGCTGAAAATGAATCTTTACACTTTAAACAAACTTCTGTGAAGAAATGCCAGCAAATCTAAGTATTTTGGTCAAAATGAGCAGTACTCCGCAAGAGAAGCTTAAAATGAATAGTTACGCTTTCCACTCTATTCACCGTATGCTGCCCCGCCCATTTGTTCTCTTCTGGTTCAAACGCAATTGTATTTGTTCTTCCGGTTCAGCACTAGCTTAGTTTGCTAGCTAATGGCGTTGTCAACAATGAGTGAAAGTTGGGAACATTTATCAGCTGTACTGCGGCGGTCAGATGGCTTTACGGTACCACATCCATCAGCTATCAGTGACTGGGAGGACGATGTGCGGAAATGGCCTGAAATCACTTATGAGGACATGTTTAATTACTTTGTAGTGTCTCTTGGTGTAGATGGCTCAGTGATGAGTCCTACACCACGAAGATGAAAGTGGTATGGTATTTTTGAAAGCCAACGTGCAGCCGGGCCAATCAAGCTCTTCAAGCCACACAGCATGGGTCCTGGTCAGTAGCCTCAAAATGGTGGAGACAGCTGGCTGTTCCTGCATCGCTGGTCAGGGGAGGTCATGTAACCATGTCTCCTCAATTTATGGAAGGTTGGTAAGCTATTTTATCTCTCCACTACATGCACTTTTTTGTTGTACTGTCTGGATAAACAACCTTAGCTAGCTGGAAAACATTACATGACTGTCAGGCATAACTGTACGATTAGCTATTCACATCACCCTAAGCTACATTAAAGCTAATGTTACATTAAACGATATTAATGCACATTTTTAGCAGTAAAATTCCCTCTTGCAATGTGAGACTCATCACTGTAGGTCTCTTTCCACCATACAGTTTATATCCAGCCTGTTGTTATTGCCTGGTTTGAGCCGTCTAGCACTTATTTGCAGCAAAATACACATTTTGTTTTTAATGCAGCTTTGAGCATCACACAGAGGTAACTGAAGTTTCCCATTTACCTCACAGCCCTAAATATGATTCCCAAGAGCAGCTGAAAGAGAGCCACAGTCACATCAAGCTTCCAGTGGGAAGCCTTCTTTATAGATGTGCATACACTGTACCTGCTGAACAACCATCCAAGAACACCCCAGCTACATGGAGAACAGGATGGCACAAACAGCTGCCCAAAATGCAGCTTGTTTTATGGTGCCTTGATCAGAGCAAGTCTGCAGCTCTAGAACAGGTCACCAAGGAGCAGAGTGCTTCTCATCTTTGGCATGATTCCAGAAAAATCACTGCTAGCTCCGCCAAGAAGGTCCCAGTCAGAGCCAACCTCACGAAGTTCCTTTCTGAGCACCTTTACCCCAGGTTCCATGGTAATGCAGCCACACTCCATGGAAGGAGAGTGAGGTTGTGGCCTGCCAGTGGTTAGAGGGCTGTGGATACTCATACAGCACAAAGGCACTGTTGTCAGTGTTCAAGAGCCCTGGTTATCTGCAAGCCCTGATGGACTACATTCAAAGGAGTTGTTGGAGATCAAGTGTCCTCTGCTGGGAAGAAGCGGGTGCCTGGAGGACCTCTTCACAAGCCGGGTTTCTGATGTGAAGATGGTGAATGGGTCACCACAGCTGTTACCACATGGGCTGTGGGGCTACTTCTTGCAGGTACAGCTTGGCATGTTCTGCACTGGGTTGAGAGCGTGCAAACTTTTGATCTGGGCTCCCTCACAACAACTTCTCATAGATGTGCCCTATGATGAGAAGTTTTGTTCAGAAACTGTTTCAAGATTGAAATCATTCTATTTCAAACACATGCTTCCACATAATGTGGATGAGGTCCAGGCAAGCAGACTAACACTCAGCAATAGGTATAAGCAGTTGTGTGACTAAACCCAGGAAGGCCATTCTGATGATATAAGGAACCATGGCATCGCTGGTCTGGCGCAAACAAGACAAAGAAGACCACCAGTATTGTTAAATGGGGAGTTGTGTAAAACTGATGTTTTGGCATATGTGTTATCATTTGTTTTTCATATGGAGAGACACGGTCAAATTGTAAACATGTGGTTACCTCATATATATAACTTTTACAGAGATTAGAAGTTGTATCTTCTTATTTACTTACTTTTCCATGTTTTTAATGAAGGTTGAAGCCCTGCAACTCTAACCCCTTTGAACCATTTTTCTTAATTTTCCATTTCCTTTACTTAATGCGGGTACAAGAAGAGTGGACTGCTGGGTTGTAAGTTGGCTTCTTTTTGTTTTTAAGCTTTCCTTATATTAGAATTTATTGATAGAATTATATTGTTTGTTCCAATAAATTGTGTTAGTAGTGTGATTTGTTTATTAACTGAATTTACTGTTGCTAGAGAGTAGTGTGATTTGTTTATGAACTTAATTTGTAATTGTATAAAATTAGCTGCTGGTGCCAGTAAAAAAAAAAACAATCAAATGACAAATTGAAGTGATGACTCCCATTTATTTTCATAAAGTTACAACAAACTGTTTATTCAAGGTCACAGTAAGCATATATACAGTACTTGTAAGCATACAAAATTACAAACGAGAGTGATATCACATCATGCCAGAAGGTGGCCAGTGCAGTTTACCAGAGGTGTCGAGCTTCACGCATATTTTGATTTGGGACATATTTACCCACAGGTTGGAAATGTACAAAATATTTATTAATTTGTTATTGTGAAAAGAGAAATAGTAACTGATTGTGTAAAAAATAAATGCTAGATTTAATTATATGCATATATGCACAGGAATTACAAAATTAGGTTTATGAAGAGAATTATTATTGATACATATTAAGTTACTTTGACTTCAAAAGCGAACATATTGGCAGTAGCAGTGTTCATGTCAATTACTCTTTCTGTGTCCTCTCATTCTGCTTCCCACGGTGGCCCTGAGGGTCAAAACACAACGACATTACACAAAACACATTACAGTTTTTCTCAATAGCTTAACCAACTTCTTTGAAACAGAAACCCTTTCATCAAAACACTAACAAAATCATCAAAACAGAAAACATGCTTGGCAAAATGTTAAATATCTTCTGCAAAATGCACTAACATGACCAAAACTAAAAACGCCTGCAACAAAATAATATCCAAGTCCATCAAAAATGAAAAACTTGATCATCTGTTGATAAGAATATGTCTTCATAACTGAAACCTATATCACTATACTAACACAGTCTACCTTAACAGTATTTTGTATCTCCTAATACAAATATTTCTTGCAAAATGCACACAGACACTCAAAACTAAAAATACTCCACTCAAAACCAGATCAGTTCACCAACACCTGAACCGTAGTCAACTAAATAGAAGACCACTTGAACAGCCATTAGCTATTGCCGCTCAAAATACTAACAATAACCATCAATATACATACTGCAAGCTGATTTTACTGCCAACTTTGAACTGAGACCACTGACAAATTGAAGAATGAAACAGGAAAATAATGTTACATGTGCAACAAATGTTTTAATGTCATTTTCACAATATGACTAACAATATCAGGACCAAAATATACATCATTTCCAAATGACAAAAATTCTCTATATATATATACAATGTTTTTTACAGTACATAAAACAACTAAAAACTAAGATACTACTAAGGGAGTATCAAAGCCCTAAACAGATTTACAAATCCATTCTTTGCTGTCTGTCAGGCCACAAAGCCTCATCCATATCGCAACGAATGTCTTCTCTTGCAATGCAGTGCGGGGAATACCGCCTTAACCATCGTTGACAGGTTTCAACAGCAATATCCAGACAGCCGGCATTCATTGCATCAATGAGAGACATTCAGTCCTGAGGATGATGGTCATACACGTTCCATCTCCAGGCCGAGAAGAACTCCTCAATGGGGTTCAGAAATGGGGAGTATGGAGGGAGGAATTCCATGGCCATGCGTGGACGGCCCTCGAACCACTCTCTCACTAGACGAGAGTGATGGAAGGCCATATTGCAACATAAACCAATCCCTCTTGATCCCTCTGGTCTGGTGGCACTAGTCTGTCATACAGAGCATCAAGGAAGGCAATGAGACAGTCAGTGTTGTATGCTCCAACCACAGGGATGTGGGTGAGGATGCCTTCTGTAGAGATTGCTGCACACATAGTAATGTTCCCTCCCTTTTGGTCTGGCACACAGACCGTTGCTCTTTGACCAATAATATTCCTCCCGCGTCTCCTCACTTTGGAGAGGTTGAAGCCTGCTTCATCCACATATACAAAGGCATGAGGAGATGCATTGGCTTCCAGCGCCATTATTCTCTTAAAGACACAAACAAAAAAGGACAGGTTTACATTACTGTAAGCAGTCACTAACTGCAATACTACATTTACAAGTTACTGTAAAATGTATACAAAGTAATTACTGTAATATTAGTCCTTACCTGTACATACTGGCGCCTCAACTCCTTCACACAATCTGAGTTTCTTTCAAATGGAAACCGCGTATATTTGCTTCATGGTAAAATAGTGCCTCTTGTGGAAAACATCCTGGTTGTCAATAATTCTGGTCTGGATCTCCCTTAAACGTATTTCATTGTCGGCCCGAAACATACCAACAATGACAGACTCTTGATCAGGAGTGAAGGTCTTCCCTCTGCCACTAGAGCATGGTACCCTTTCAGTTCTATGGATGAACACAGGTAAAGGTTGGTTATTGTAAAGATCAATACTCTTACTAAAATGTAAGGCAGAAAATGAAGTACTGTAGGACAGTTTACTGTCACTAAAGCCCAGTTCAGACCAAATATTTGCGACAAGATGAAACCGTTTTAGAATGTCGCAGGGAAAAGTTGCGGCGGTGTGAATTGACCCGTCTCAGCTCGACTCAAGCTGGCTGATGGCGTCGCCTGCGACTCAGTTTGTCAAATTGCTAGCGGCTGGTTATAGAACATAAGTCATGTCACTTGTTCCAACAGCCAATCAGCAATAACAAACACTCAGGTTGTTATAGCTTTCTCGTCAATTAAGTATAGCCTACTTTCTTTATTACACTGATTATTAATACAGTAATGAAATAATGTACTAAATGACTAATGAAAAAGCAAGAGCAAGAAAAATAGAGTAGCCTACAGTTGTTATGGCAGAGTCAGGAGGATACTTTTAATTTTGTTTAATTGTTTAATCTGCCCTCTTTTCTCTCGTAAAACAGTCATGTAACTTCTTTTATCTATGGGCTGTAGCTTGCCTATCGCCAAGAAGCGCAGCGTTATCATCAGCCGGTCCCCTGGTGAAATGCTGTCTCGATAGTGTTTTCTCTGCTGATTAGACGTGAGACCAGTGTGCGAAATACAGGGGTCTCGGACCCCCTAATTAACAACTAGGACCCCTGAAGAGGGCAAAATCAAATTTTGAGGGGGGTTTCCAGTGCTGGTTGTAATTCTGCGGCACAATAATACATTCTGACTGCGGTTCCGCTGCTATTCATGATGTCGCTGTATAAACTGTGAATCTTTCAGAACAGCTCACCGGTGTCAGAAAAGCTCACAAGGTCAGTTAACAGTTAAGTCCCGGTGAGTTAATGAAATTATCCATGCTGTGCCAGCTGTGTGTAATATTACGCATAGTTTTGGAGAGGTGTGAGTGCATGGCTATTGAGTCTGTCTGAGCAGGAAACACAAGTGAAAATTATTTATATGGATATATATATATATGTATATATGTGTGTGTGTATAGTATTTTGCACACTGCGTGACACCAACTCCTCTAAACGACGGAACTGTTCCGGGAATAGACGGGAGGAATTGACAAAAGAGGGGAGATCTCCTGTCTCAAGGTCACGGCATAAATTTGCATAAGCCCCCTGGGTATTCCATTGAAGCACCTATGGACGGCTCCAAATTCACTACCCTCTCGTTTTTTTTATGTTTTTGCCATTTCATCAATACTAAAAATGCAACTGTAGGAAGTAATTCACTATCACTATCGTCATTCATATTTTAAGACGCTACAAATTATATCCAGCTGCAAAAAAAGCCTGAAAAGCTGGCAGTTAGAACGGAAGTACAAAGAGTTGTTGCTATGGAAACGATACGCTGTCTCGTCGCTTTGGTGTAAACTGGCAGGTTTCAGAACGTTGCAGACCAGCACGTTGCAAGTAGTTGCAAGTTTCAACTCTTCTCGTCGCAAATCTTTGGTCTGAACTGGCCTTAAGCCTACCTATTCTCATTCCTGAAGATCCTAATGATAGATGACACTGTGGATCTTGGAATATTAGGCTGAACACTTCGGCCAGCCTCACTGAGGGACAAGCCATGGTTTATGACATGATTGATGACATTTGCACGCATGTCATTGGAAACTTCGGTTTGCCATGGTCCAACTCTTCCAGCTCCTCCCCCACGCATGCGTACACCTCTACCCGTTCCTCTCTGACCAGCAAGGGCTCCTCTCCCTCTCTGACCAGCAAGGCCTCCTCTTTGGATTGCTCCTTCTTGTTGTCCAACTGGACATCCTCTTCCTCTTCTGACAGGGTCCCTTCTTCTCTGTGCATGTTCGCCTACTCTAGAATCTGCCATTTTTTCCTCCACACAAACCCTTTCAGTGGTGGCAGCCTTTTATGTGTGGTTCTTACCAATTGAACAATTAACAGTAATAGATATCAACTGTGAGAAATTGAAAACCACACAACAGACATTTCAAACTATACTGGCCATACCTACAAGTTGTACATTCTATCTACATCAATATAATATAATTCCATGCAAGATAATCAACTCATATGTGACCTTTTTCATGTGATTATGGACTGATCAAAAGATGAACCATTTTGCTATTAAGGTGACAATAAATGTGACTGTGATTTACTTTTATGGAGAGTAAGTGTTATTTACTGTGAGCAGAATAGTTTGTTTTGTAGACATGAGTTACACAATTGATTTTTGTGGTTTGTGTTGAGAATTGTGTGTTCTGTTAGATAGTTGTGTCCACTGTTTTGAGAAAGGTTGCATTTTGCGGGAAATCAATGATAAATGATAGTGTTGTGGAGACTGTGTCTTCTGTTTTGATGATTGTGTTAGTGTTTTGATGAAAGGGTTTCTGTTTCAAAGAAGTTGGTTAAGCTTTTGAGAAAACTGTAACATTTCAAAAAACACAACATTACACAAAACACATTAACATTTCACAAAACACAACATTACACAAAACACTAACATTTCACAAAACACAACGACATTTCAGAAAACACAACATAATTTCAGATTACGGAAAGGGTAGGACAACACTTCTTATTTGTGATTGGACAGAACTCAAGTCAATCAATAGGCCTAGAGTTTAATGTTCTAACTCTAAACAAACATCCGTATTCGTAGTTTCACGGCTTTCCAAACGATGAACATTTAAAAAGGAGATGGATATTGTCAATAAGAAGAGATGAGGGAGCAGGATTTACCGTGAGGAGAAGTAAGTACTGCCTCTCCAGACGAGCAGGAGCCTGCTTGTCCCTCGTCTCTGTGTGTGCCTTGCACTTCAAGGATGCCAGACACAAACAGCCAAAAGAAGTGGTTGTGATGTGGACGAAACGGCGGCTGATGAAACTGAGTGCGTTGATGCAGCAGTGCTGGTACAGGAACATGACTATGACTGCCGTCCTACTCCGGGTGAGTGTAGCATGTTGCGAATTAATGTTTAACTACTGAAATAGAGCCAACATTTAGGAAAATCTGATGTGTGAGTGACCTTATCTTTGCTTGTTGACCTGAATAAAGGATGTATTTACAGTTCTCACAGGTTTTAATATAAATTAATAGATAATCATTCAAGTAATTTACAAATTAAGTATGAGCTGACTATGTAATATTTATAACGTTGAACTTCTATCTCTAAAAATGTATTTTACTAACTAACAAAGCTTTTTCACTCATCAGTATGCAGTGGTGGAAGGTAATAAGTACATTTACTCAAGTACTGTAATTAAGTACACTTTGGGGGTATTTAAATAACTGCTTAAGACTCAAAGGGTAAACTCATCCAATATTTCACAAAAAGAGACGTCTTCTTTTATACCCCATAAATAATGTCAAGAACAGTCAAATTTATCTTTTGACCCTTAGGAAGGAGCCCGACACCTACGTGGGGAACCACTGGATTAAACTACTTTATAGTATATTAGGTAGTTAAAGCTTGCTCCACCTTGAGTAGAGACAACAGTAACATGCTGCTTAAGCAATGATGCATTAGTAATAACAACCTAATAATAAAATATATAATAATATATCAGTCACAAGCCATTTTTTCTGCAGCACAAGTACTTTTGATTCTCTAAGTACATTTGGCTAATAATGCTTGTGTACATTTACTTAAGTAGGATTTTGAACGAAAGACATACTTGTAGTGGAGTACTTTTAGATTGTTGTATTTGTAGTTTTACTTCAATAAAATATCTTAATACATAGTATGTCACTTTTTCCTGTCTATTTTCTCCCCAGGAAAACATGAATGTATGTGCCAAAGAAGAATTCATCAACCATGGCCTTGTTTCTTTGATAAGCTGCTCATCTCTCCACAGCCTCTTCACCGTGAAATCACTCCTGGTATCTGTCACTAGATCACACCAAGCTAAGCAAGTGACCATCAGCTGACCCTGGACTTGCCAGTGGTAGGTGTGTGTTTTCCTTATTTTCATTTGACCCTCAACAAACTTGGTGTGTGATGCCTCTCCAATGTCTTTCACGTCAGGGCACTTGACCTCAACCAGGCCATATGGAAGGTCCTCACTTGGGTCAACCACTTTGCCATCCTGACTGGCTCCAAGGTGTGAAGCATCGACGTGGATGATGAGACCACATGGGAGAACATTAACATCGAAGGTCTCTGCATACTGTTGAAGAACCTGTGGCTCCTTTTTTCATGGCTTTTGTTCATGTTATACCTTTTGCACTAGATTGTCATGTATTTTGCAACTGACATGCACTTTTAAATGAATTTTGAGGTAACTGTTATCAAATTAAAACTGTATAAAAGTAATGCAACCAAATGGTTGGACAAACTTCTTCCAGCAGCACAAAAGCATGAATATGCTGTCATCTCAGGTGGTATGTTTGTAGTTTCAAAGGTGATATGAAGAAAGTGATGTCAAGACTTTAATATATTTCACAACTTATTTAAATAATAATCATTTTATATTAAAACAATTATAAAAGCTGTTATGTGTCAGTTTCATGATCACATGCTATGTAGTGAGTGTGTAGTAAGCATCACATTAAATTATCATCTATAAATTAAGGAAGCCTTGAATTTATGAATGTGTTACAGTCCTTTTATCAGTCCTTTTTATGTGTTTTAGTTATTCAACTGTATAGCTACTGTTTCTATGGACACTGAGACAACAGCTTTTGAGCACAGGTAGGCAAGGAGAACCATCTGACTGTTTAACAGGAAAAATGTACCATTTAACATTAGCTATTCACATGTATTTACCTCAAGCTGTTGTGGTTCCTCACACTTTATTAGTGATCTATAGCATCTGACCCTAATTACAACTGTTTCTGCAATAATATTTGAGACTATACACAGGTACAAACACATAGTTGACAAAAGTTTTTTATTTAAGCATACTTTGAAGGTCATCTAACTCCTAACAGGTAAGTGCTGAACTAGAAAGTAATTTACATGTTAATTACCATAGTAGGCTACATACCTTGATAATCAGAAATGAATTGCTTGTCTAACTTTGACCTTTTCACATCACCTTAAAATTTGTCAACAAGACGGACAACATCTGCAATTCTGCGGCTGCGCAACTGTGTGTCAGATCTGGTGAAGTGCAGCACAGGAGCTCCGCAAGGGACTGTGTTATCCCCCTTCCTGTTCACCCTGTACACCTCTGACTTCAGGTACAACTCGGACTCCTGTCATCTGCAGAAGTTTTGCTTTGTACGGTGGTGTGGAAGTAACAACCTGCTGCTGAACATCACCAAGACAAAGGAGATGGTCGTGGACTTCAGGAGGAGTAAGGTTCAATGGTCTCCCATCTCCATTAGTGGAACGGATGTGGAGACAGTCAGATCCTACAAATACCTGGGGGTCCACCTTGACAACAGGCTGGAGTGGGCTGGTAACACCATGGCCCTGTACAAGAAGAGTCAGAGTAGGCTCTACTTTCTCAGTTGGCTCAGGTCCTTTGATGTGTGCAGCTCACTGCTGCACATGTTTTACCAGTCTGTTGTCGCCAGTGCCCTCTTCTATGCCGTGGTGTGCTGGGATTAAAGCAGGGGAGGCCAACAGACTGAACAAACTCATCAGGAAGGCTGGCTCTGTGCTGGGTGCGAACCTCAGCACCGTGGAGGAGGTGGCAGCAGCAAGGACACTGGCCAAACTGCGGGCTATGATGGACAATGCTGCACATCCACTCCACAACATGGTGCTGGACCTGCAGAGCACCTTCAGTGCTCGCTTGATCACAGTAAGATGCCACAAGGAGCGCTACAGGAGGTCCTTCCTGCCTTCAGCAGTCAGACTGTTCAATGCCTCACTGTGAGTTGCAACAGCACTCATATTCACTGAACCTGGGGGACAATAAATACACACGACAACACTGCATTTGCCATTACACTGGACTCCTGTGTCTGTGTTTGTCTTATTGTTGCGTATTTGTACTGTATAGCGTATTGTATTGTATAGTGTATTGTATTGTATTGTGTATTGTACAGTGTAAATTGTAGTGTTTAGTGTATTGTGTTAGCTGTTGTTTTGAGTTAACCGTTTGTTTAATTTAGGTTAGAAACATGTTAATTTAATTACAATTCAGGTTTAACTTATTTAATGTTATTTAAGGTTTAACTTAGGTTTATTCTATTTTAGGTTAGGTAAATTTTTATTTTTATTTTTATTCAAATCTTATTCTGTACCTGCTGCAACACAACAATTTCCCCTCTGGGGGATCAATAAAGAACCTATCTATCTATCTATCTATCTATCTATCTATCTATCTATCTATCTATCTATCTATCTATCTATCTATCTATCTATCTATCTATCTGATTTTTGCCAGAGAAAGGAGATACCAGGAGAAAACACGCTGTTCAGAGTCCGTAGTAGCAGTGACATTCTCTGACTATAGCTCGTAGCATAGTGTAGCGCCCCGACTGGAAGTCGCACTTTGTTGGCTTGAGTTTTGTCCAATCACAAATAAGAAGTGTTGTCGTACCCTTTCCGTAATCTGAAATGTCGTTGTGTTTTCTGAAATTCAGTTTTCTTTATATATATAGCTTTATATATCATAACAAAGTTATCTCAGGGCACCTTTTCGTATAGAGCAGATCTAGCCTCTTTTCTCTTCCTCCAGTTGTTATGGCATCCTTTCACAGAGCAAGCTGTGCTACCCATGGTTAACTTTTTTGGCAAGTAAAGGATGATCAAGCTGACGATGCTAAACAAGTGATCTCACTTCCGCTTTAAAACGGAAGTAAGATTACAAAATGATGGAATGCGGAAACGCGCTAGTTCAGGCGAAGAATAAGGTGAATAGAAGCTTCTGTAAAAAAAAATGCTAGCAAAACTATACATTTTGGTCAAAATGAGCAGTACTGAGGCAAGAGAAGCTTTAAATGAATATCTGCAATCTCTAACAAGCTATTGTGAATGAATACCAGCAAATCTAAGTATTTTGGTCAAAATGAGCAGTACTCAGCAAGAGAATCTTAAAAGAAAGAATCTTTACACTCTTCAGGCCCGAATCATCAAGTTACAGAACCCTGGGCACAAATGTTTGATGGGCCCCTAGCCAACTTGGTTTGGTGGTCTTTCTTTAATAAATCCAACATAGCATATATGAATAGTTCTAATTCATTATGGATTGCACTGTACCTTATTGGAAAATGAAAAGTAATCATTACAAAAGACTTGTCATTAAAGTGTGATATGATAATACTATGCTTAATAAAGGTTGTCCTCTCTCTCTCTCTCTCTCACACACACACACCTGTTGCTGTCTCTTTCCTGACTGTCTCTCTCCTGTTCTCCTCTGCTCTCCAGGGGCTGTCTCTGTGTCTGTCTGTCTGTCTGTCTGTCTGTCTGACGATCCCCTCCTCTCTACCTCTCCTCTCTCCAGTTGCTCTTTTGGTCCTGTTCTCCTCCTCTGCTCTCCAGGGGCTGTCTCCGTGGCTGTCTGTCTGACGATCTTCTCCTCTCTGACAGTTACAGCGTGCTTCAGCACCTCTCGCCAGTACCACTTCTCTCCCTCTAGCTGTTGCACTAGCTTAGCATTCACAGTCCCAGTGCCAGATGAGCACTGAAGCAATGCTAACATGCAAGTAGAATGCTCTGAGTTTTTCTCATGATCATGCACACGTTCAGGGTGTTTCCAGTCAGAAAAGCCATTAACAAATTGTTTTTTTTTGTTGAAAAAAGCATGCAGGCAAAGCAAAAAATATTCTCTGTGGAGGGTGAATATGTAATCCAGTCTCGTGAAACTTTTTCGTCATTTGGGAGATGACAAGTCAGTACATCATTAGTGAGGGAGTGCACTTTACCTCCCAAGCGCCCATCACATTTTGAGTTGGGATACTTGCTTCTTCGGTTGTGAAAGGCAAAAGGCCCTCAATCAATAAGGACAGCACGAGCTTCTTCATTGATTTCTCCCCACAACGCTGGGTCAGATGCCTCGTAAATCACCTGCTGCGACTGTGAGCTGCTGCTACAGCTAGCCTCAGGTTGTGTGAGCGGCCTAGGGAGTGGGGTCAAAAGTCACACTACTACTACTACTACTTTATTATTTTACCAATTATATAATTCTGTTTAGGTAAAAAAATATGAACCTGTTTTTGATTGGTTATATATAGTGTCATGACCTAAAATTTAATTTAAAAAAAGATTTTGTAAAAAACAAAAAAATAATAATAATAATTGTTTTTGTGTGCTGGCTTGGGCTCCAAGTGTACGTTGACCCGAAATATAATCGAATAGTGATTGTTGTGAAACATAAGTATAATAACTTAAGGGTAAAGACTGGAAAAGTACTAGGCTTTTCCTGTGTGTCTGTGTGTAGCATGACAATCTCATGACAGAATGTAAAGGATGAGTGAGGAGGCGAACATCATCCATATGGTCATGTGCTAGATAAAGATGAGTACTGTGTTCATTGTTGCCCTATAGGTCAATCTATAGGATATGAGGCTAAGATAAGATAAAACATACAAAGCAGGACTTGTTGCCCCATAGTTAAGAACAATGGATGGGGTTGTAACAGGAAGGGGTGAATCTTGTGACTTGTTCGTGATGTGTTTGTTGCCCAGTATGTATACAGTATGTGGTGTAACAGATGTTAGTCTCTCCCGTATAGGCTACATATGGGGTGACTCTTGCTTGCAAGCAATAAAGAATTCTAAGGACCTCGAAGAAAAGACAGATATTCTGTTTGGGTATTTCATTACCATCATTTCACCGACACTAGACTGCATCAGGTTTTCTGATTGCCGCAACAACGGTCATACTCTCGATCTAATTATTAAGGCTTTAATCCTGTAAATTTCCAGACAATCAACATGCATGTTTCTGACCACGCTGCTGTTCCTCTGGTGCCTGCGGTCTCTGACCAGTCACCATTGAGAATTTCTGTAGCACCTATCAGGCTTCTCAACAGCTCGATCCGTTAGATGTCTTGTGTTCTGTGGAGGAGCTGGCTACTAGATTCATGCAACGATGTGCTGCCACCAGGCCAGCCATTAGGAATTATAGACGGGGACAAAATTTTCCAAATTGGGCCCCTCATCCACACCCACTCAAGCACCACCACCACCCACCCTTAGCTCTAATACCAACATGGGCAATTTTGCATAAGCTCTTGGCCATTAGCCTTGAAGTGACACAGATGGAGAAACATTTCCAAACCCAGTGTTATAGACCCATCCAGGCCATGCTCTGTTTCATACATAATAAAGCACAAAAGGTCAAGTTATTATAAAACACAGAGAAACATTTTTTGTTTTCAAATTAGCCTAGACTGTGACAGTTATATTCCTCCTTTTACCTTAAAACAAAACAAGGAGAGAAAAAAAATACCCTCCAATGAATGGGTGATTATAGAAAAGTAAAATCAAACATTGATTGAAGAAATTACTAAGCATGAGTGAACAAATAAATTTACTCTTCATCTATCAAATTCAGTCTTGCTACATTAATCAAAGTACTGGTCAAATTGTGTGCAGAACTGAAATACTGTATAGAGTATATGGATGTCAACTGAAATGATGATAATAATAAAACAGAGACTTACCCACATGTATAACTTATTGTATTGTAACCATCTTTGCAGCTGTATCCTATGTCTTGTGATATGCTGCTGACTAGTGTTTAGGTCCAAATGCAAGTCGCCTGACTTTTCTTGCAGCAATGTCTCTGATAATGTCATTGATGTCCAGTCTTTGATCTCCTTGGTAGTAGTAAATCGGGTGTTTAGTTCAGAAATAATTCTGTCCATTGCCACAAAGAAAATCCTATTTCTCAAGGACACATCTCCACTTTCCTCATCAGATTGGTTTTCTGATTCATCAAAAAATCTTTTTCTTTTTCTTGTTTGGACTTGGTCTAGCTTGGGATCTACATTCAAACCTCTGGCTACAGCTGTGCCAGGAGTTGCGCATAGCTTCCATTTCGTCCTGCAGCGCCTTTATGTTTGAAACTTTTACGTTAATGGAAATAGCAGAGGACTGGAGGATGATTGATCTGTCCTCGATACATTGTAGCACTTTGACCCAGAATGTGAGAAGCAAAATGGCATTGAATGACTGGAAATATGTTTTCAATCCTTTTGCCTCTGATCTGCTCTCATTGTTCATACTGCAGTTGGAGACCAGACTGTCAAGGGCATCAAGCAAGCTGGGCAAATGCGCCACAATCTGACGCACTGCCTCTAGGTGTGCACTCCAGCGCGTATCTGACAGATGGTGTAGGGAGCACCCTATCTTCTGCTGTAGAGTGTCCCATCGTTCGGGGCTTGCACTGAATAGTGTGTATAACCGATTTATAAAACCAAAAAACACACCTATTTCAGGGCATGACTGGGCTGCGTGAACGCCAACCAGGTTTAGGGTATGTGATGCACATGGAGAGAAAGTTGCTAGTGGATTTTGTTCTAATATGCGCGCCTGCACCCCTTTAGCTTTTCATATTAGACATATTAGAGCCATTATCATACCCCTGACCACGGCACTCTGCAATATCAATGTTATGGCCTTTCAGTGTGCTCACCAACATCTCAGCTATTTCTTTTCCCGTCTTCTTCCCAAAGTCTTTGAATTACAAAACCGCTCTTGAATTTCCCACTCTTCATCTTGTTTGTGAACATATCTTAGCATAATCACATTCTGCTCCTTATGATATGTCAGGCGTAGCATCACATATTATAGAGTAATATGTTGCCTCCCTCCTCTCCTTAAGAATGGCCTCTAATACGTGGGCACCACATATATTAATAAATTCATTCTGACTCTCAGCGGAGAGATAATGAGCCTGCAATTTTTCCCCCTGCTGTTGGTGCTTTCTCACTTTCTGAAGATGCTCATTTAATATGATGTCATATTTACCCAGTAGCTCCAGTGTGCCAAGGAAATGACCGTTGTTAGGGTCACCCACTCTGTTTGAGTTACCTCTACAAGCCAGGTTTCTGCAGGCCAAATGAAGTGTGACATCCAGCAGTCTCTCTAATAACGCGCTGTTTTTGTCTATTTCTGAGTGAGTCTTCTGCTGGCTGTCTATCCCAGATGCCTTTAAAACGGAATTCTGAAGGTTTTTCCATTTCCAGTAGAAATGCTGGTGTGCAAGGCCCCTCTTGTGCTCTGGAAACCGTCTGTACATTTTGCGCCACTTTATCTCTGACACTGTTATTCCTTCCTTAGAATTAAGACCGCTGCATGACTTGTTTTCAAGCTCGAAAGAAAAAAGAACACATGGAATGCCAAACAGTGCATTTTTACTGTCACTGTAGGCCAGCCAGTCTTGCTCACTTTTTTCTCGCCCATTTGCAGATTTAGAGTGCAGCACATAATTTGGAAATACCTTACTGTCTATGTCCTTCACGCCCATTATAGTCTCAGCAAAGGGGACTCTCTTTCCCAAGCCTATCCGGAGAACGATTTCCTCCCTGTCATTCAATTCAATTCAATTCAGTTTTATTTATATAGCGCCATATCATAACAAAGTTATCTCAGGGCACTTTTTCGAGTAGAGCAAGTCTAGACCGACTCTTTATATTTACAGAGACCCAACATTTCCCACCATGAGCAAGCACTATGCAACAGTGGCAAGGAAAAACTCCCTTTTAACAGGTAGAAACCTCGAGCAGAACCAGGCTCTAGGTGGGCGGTCATCTGCCTCGACCGGTTGGGTTGAAGGGGGAGGGGGGGAGCAGGAGAGAGAGAGCAGGAGGAAAGAGAACATACAGCAGCACAATACAGTTTCACACAGAGATGCAACGCAATGGCCGCGGCAATGGCATGGCTGTCAACACCAACAGAAACAATACTAAGAGCAACATTACAGCAGCAATACTAATAATAATAGCAACAGCAACTGCAGCAGCGGGTGCAGAGGAGGAGCACGGGGGCAGCAGGTGGCCGCAACCATAGATCCAGACCCTACAGCTCCGGAGGCAGAAACACCTGCAGAAAGCAACAGAAGGAGAGAGAAAGGGGAGAGAAAGCACACAACTACGGGAAGAAGTTGAATCAGTAACAAGCATTGATGTGCCTGATTTTTGCAATGTTACGTAAATGAAAAAAGGCAGTTCTTGAAGTTTGTTTTATGTGGGAGTTAAAGTAAACAGAAGAGGAGTTGCACATAAAAACCTAATAAAAACTAAAACCACCACTGCAACAGTACAACAAAATAGGAGAATTAAATGTGGACTCTTAAACATTAGATCTCTCTCATCTAAAGCTGTTCTAGTGAACGATCTAATATCAGATCATAATATTGATTTATTCTGTCTTACTGAAACCTGGCTGTGTCAGGATGAATATGTTAGCCTAAATGAATCCACTCCCCCCCAGTCACATTAATACTCACATTCCTCGAGGCTCAGGCCGAGGAGGTGGAGTTGCAGCCATCTTCGACTCAAGCCTATTAATCAAACCCAAACCTAAACTAAATTATAACTCGTTCGAAAGCCTTGTTCTTAGTCTTTCACACCCAACCTGAAAAACACTACAGCCAATTCTATTTGTTATAGTGTACCGAGCTCCTGGACCGTATTCTGAATTTTTATCTGAATTCTCAGAGTTCTTATCAGGTTTAGTCCTTAAAACAGATAAAATAATTATTGTAGGTGATTTTAATATTCATGTGGATGTAGAAAATGATAGCCTTAGTGCTGCGTTTATCTCATTATTAGATTCAATTGGTTTCTGTCAGAGTGTACATAAACCCACTCACTGTTTTAACCACACCCTCGACCTTGTTCTTGTCTATGGCATAGAAATTGAACATCTAATAGTCTTTCCACAGAATTCTCTTTTATCAGACCATTATTTAATAACTTTTGAATTCCTATTACAGGACTACACGCCATTAGGCAAACATTCCTACACTAGATGTCTATCTGATGGTGCTGTAGCTAAATTTAAGGAAGTGATTCCATCGGCATTTAATTCAGTTCCATGCCTCAATGTAACAGATGACTCCTATGCTAACTTTAGTCCCTCCCAAATTGATCATCTTGTTGATAGTGCTGCAGGCTCACTACGAATAATACTCGACTCTATCGCCCCTCTCAAAAAGAAGATAATAAAACAGAGGAGGTTAGCTCCATGGTATAACCCGCAAACCCGCAAACTAAAACAAACATCGCGAAAACTTGAAAGGAAATGGCGTTCCACCAATCTGGAAGAATCATGTTTAGCCTGGCAAGATAGTCTTAAAATTTATAGGAAGGCCCTCCGTAATGCCAGAGCAGCCTACTACTCATCAACCCCAGGTTTCTGTTCAGCACTGTAGCCAGGCTGACAGAGAGTCACAGCTCTGTTGAGCCATGTATTCCTATAGACCTCAGTAGTAATGACTTCATGAGCTTCTTTAATGATAAAATTCTAACTATTAGAGACAAAATTCAGCACCTCTTGCTCTCAGTTGGTACTGACTTATCTTCAAACACAGGAACCTTAGAAACAACTGTAAAAACTGATGTACATTTAGACTGCTTTTCTCCCATCAACCTTTATCAGCTAACTTCCATGATTTCCTCATCTAAGCCATCAACGTGTCTCTTAGACCCCGTCCCAACTAGGCTGCTTAAAGAAATTTTACCCTTAGTTAGCATTTCTTTACTGGATATGATCAATCTGTCCTTATTAAAAGGCTATGTGCCACAGTCCTTTAAAGTAGCTGTAATTAAACCTCTTCTTAAAAAGCCCACTCTTGATCCAGGGGTTTTGTCAAATTATAGACCTATATCTAACCCTCCTTTTCTCTCTAAGATCCTTTAGAAAGCAGTCGCCAATCAGTTGTGTGACTTTCTACACAACAATAAGCTGTTTGAGGATTTTCAGTCAGGATTTAGAGTGCATCATAGCACAGATACAGCACTGGTAAAAGTTACAAATGACCTTCTAATTGCATCTGACAAAGGACTTGTCTCTGTACTTGTCTTACTAGATCTTAGTGCCGCATTCGATACCATTGACCATCACATTCTATTACAGAGACTAGAACATTTAATTGGCATTTAAGGCACCGCACTGAGCTGGTTTAAATCCTATTTATCAGATCGATATCAGTTTGTACATGTTAATGATGAATCCTCTATGCACGCCAAAGTTAGTCACGGAGTTCCACAAGGTTCTGTGCTTGGACCAATTCTGTTTACCTTGTATATGCTTCCTTTGGGCAATATTATTAGGAAGCACTACATAAATTTTCATTGTTATGCAGATGATACCCAATTATATTTATCGATCAAGCCAGATGAAACTAATCAATTAGCTAAACTTCAAGCATGCCTGAAGGACATACCTGGATGACCTGCAATTTTCTGATGTTAAACTCAGACAAAACCGAAGTTATTGTACTTGGACCCGAACACCTTCGAAAGACATTATCTAAAGATATAGTTTCTCTAGATGGCATTGCCCTGGCCTCCAGCGACACCGTAAGGAATCTTGGAGTTATCTTTGATCAGGATATGTCCTTTAACTCCCACATAAAACAAACTTCAAGAACTGCCTTTTTTCATTTACGTAACATTGCAAAAATCAGGTACATCCTGTCTCAAACAGATGCAGAAAAACTAGTCCATGCATTTGTTACGTCTAGGCTGGATTATTGCAACTCTCTATTATCAGGCTGCCCCAATAAGTCCCTTAAGACTCTCCAGTTGATCCAGAATGCTGCGGCACGTTTACTGACAAGAACCAGGAAAAGAGATCATATTTCTCCAATATTAGCTTTTCTACACTGGCTCCCTGTAAAATCCAGAATAGAATTTAAAATCCTTCTCCTCACCTTCAAAGCCCTAAATGGTCAGGCACCATCATATCTTAAAGAGCTCATAGTACCCTATTACCCCACTAGAGCACTGTGCTCCCAGAATGCAGGGTTCCTTGTGGTTCCTAGAGTCTCTAAAAGTAGAATGGGAGCCAGAGCCTCAGCTATCAAGCTCCTCTCCTGTGGAACCAGATCCCAGTTTGTGTACGGGAGGCGGACAACCTCCTCACATTTAAGAGCAGGCTTAAGACTTTCCTCTTTGATAAAGCTTATAGTAGGGCTGACTCAGGTGACCCCTGAGCCCCCCCTTAGTTATGCTGATATAGGCCTAGACTGCCGGGGGACTTCCTATGATGCACTGAGCTCTCTCCTCTCTCCTCCCCTTCCTCTCCATCTGTATGCCCTCATATCCCATCAATGCTTGTTACTAATTCAACTTCTTCCCGTAGTTGTGTGCTTTCTCTCCCCTTTTTCTCTCCTTCTGTTGCTTTCTGCAGGTGTTTCTGCCTCCGGAGCTGTAGGGTCTGGATCTATGGTTGCGGCCACCTGCTGCCCCCGTGCTCCTCCTCTGCACCTGCTGCTGCAGTTGCTGTTGCTATTATTATTAGTATTGCTGCTGTAATGTTGCTCTTAGTATTGTTTCTGTTGGTGTTGACATCCATGCCATTGCCGCGGCCGTTGCGTTGCATCTCTGTGTGGAACTGTACTGTGCTGCTGTATGTTCTCTTTCCTCCTGCTCTCTCTCTCCCGCTCCCCCCCCCCCCCCCCATCTTCAACCCAACCGGTCAAGGCAGATGACCGCCCACCCAGAGCCTGGTTCTGCTCGAGGTTTCTACCTGTTAAAAGGGAGTTTTTCCTTGCCACTGTCGCATAGTGCTTGTTCATGGTGGGAACTGTTGGGTCTCTGTAAATATAAAGAGTCGGTCTAGACTTGCTCTACTCGAAAAAGTGCCCTGAGATAACTTTGTTATGATATGGCGCTATATAAATAAAACTGAATTGAATTGGGTCTATTCTTGGCCCCTTACTGTTCTGTATCTACATGTTACCACTGGGTCATGTTATCCACAACTCCAATATTTCTTTCCATTTTTATGCTGACGATACTTTAGGGACCACAGGAACTCCACAGATGAATTTGTTCATTGTGTGATGTAAACTGAACTTTTATTTTGAAATTTAAGTTATTACGCTTACAGTTGGTCCCTCTCCTCCAATCACTTCCTGTAACTGTAACCTGGCGTATTCCCCTTATTCACCTCGCGGCCATGTTGAAAATCAAAACGAGGCTAGAGGGTACAGTCCTACTGTGACAGAGCCAGCGGAACCATGGATGTATAAAGAGAACAGGCATCAGTTATC
>VMKM01002937.1:0-52253 GCA_008360985.2 Macquaria ambigua
GCAAAAATGGTTCAGGAATGGTTTGAGGAACACAACAACGAGTTCAAGGTGTTGACTTGATCTCAGTCCAATCGAACATCTGTGGGATGGGCTGGACAAACAAGTTCGATCCATGGAGACCCCACCTCGCATCTTACAGGACTTAAAGGATCTGCTGCTGACGTCTTGGTGCCAGATACCACAGCACACCTTCAGAGGTCTAGTGGAGTCCAAGCCTCGACGGGTCAGGGCTGTTTTGGTGGCAAAAGGGGGACCTACACAATATTAAGCAGGTGGTCATAATGTTATGGCTGATCGGTGTATCTGTTCAGAGGGTGTTATCTGTATGTATTGGTATTCTTTTACATCCCTAGTGGTTACGTCCACATGAGATTATGTGATAACCAGCGAGAGAGAGAAACAGAAGTGACGTAATAAGCAATAGACATCAGAGAATAAAAATAAATGTTTTTTCATATGATGACAGTAAACATGTCTCCCGTGACTGAATCTAATCAGTCCTTCATCTGACAAATAAGTAGCAGATGTTGTCTTTTGGTCTGTAACTGTAGCCAAGTGTTTTTGAGAAAACAAACAAAAAAAAAACCTCTTACACAATTTCTACAATTGTGCATCAAAGATACATATGAACCCTACTACTGGCTAAACCTTGGTCCATGTGTACCTTCTATGAGAAAGGGCTTCTTGTCGTTGATATACATGAGACAGTAGGCACTGGCGTTGCGGTAGCCTCCGAACGAGTCCCTGACCAGCTCCTCCCAGGACGATTTAGTGACAGAAATGTCATTGTACTTCATCCAGCAACGCTGATGTGGGTCATAGATGTAAGCCCAGTAGTGGCCTGCATTGGCCTGGCCTTCATGGACCAGCACCGCATGAAGCCGGTATGGAACCTGGAACAACACAAAGGAGATGCAAAATGCTGATTAACAAATGGAGCCGTTCATGTGGCTTTTTGCAAATATGACGAATTACAGAGTGCTGCTCACCTGCATCATAGATTTGTCAGAGTACATTAGTTCAATGGTTCTGTGGATTCTGGTTATACTGCCCTGCAGATCTGGGGGGAAGAACATCATATACAATCTATTAGTAAGTGCCAATCTAATGTTTACTTTTGCAATATTACAGCGAATGCAATGGACAGGTAGATCATGTTGAAGGAACCACAACAGAGACAAGCATAAAGGGCTGCAAATGGGAGGCAGGTAGACCTACCACGGGTGTCATTTTCCACTTCACTCCTCCAGCGATGCAAGCAGCCCTCGAGCACCCTCAACTCTTCTTCAGTGATGTGGCGTGGGGCAGGGTGCATGGGGAGGTCGGGAGGTAGCCGGGACTGGGTAAAGGGCTTATGAATGGGTACTCTCTGCTGCTGGGCTGCAGTGGAAGCTGTGGTGGGACCTGAGGCAGGGCCTGAGCTCTCTAGGGGAGGCAAGGAGTCCTGCTCGGCTGTGCTGCAGGGTGAGAGACACAGTTCATAAAATTAAAATGAAAAGGGGTCTGGTCCAATATTCCAATAGCAGCCTTTTTGCAGCTGAAAATAATGCTACAACAATGAAAAACTAAACCCTATTCAGGCTTGGGGGGTCAAAGTAGGCACCAGCTCAAGAAATGTTGACATTGCCAGTGAGGTTAGCTAAGGGCAGTGTGGCCACAGCATGGGCTCTGATCATGGCAGCTCACAGCACAACAGCGCTGTTTGAAAGCTAAGCAATGTTGTGGTTTATACAATATGTATTAGACAGGATGTGCCCTCAGGTTAAGATATGGTAAAAATATAATTACATTTTTCAAATCATTCCTTTTAAATTTCTATCAAACATGTACTGCAAAAAGGGTTTCCACTGCTTGTTGCAGAATCATTATCTAAAAAATTCAATAGATAAACAAGACTACGAGTCCACAGCCATGCTAGCGTCTGTATTTTAGCAGTGCTTTGAGCTAAATGCTACCATGCTCACAATGACAATGCTAATGTTTACCTTGTTCACCATCTTTATTTACTGTGCTACCATGCTAACATTAGCTAATTATCACTAAACAAAAAGTACAGCTGAGGCTGATGGGAAAAACTCTAAAAACCCAGTGCACACTACTTGCTCAGCACCAAACAGCAAACAGACACAGTTAGTGTGGAGTGGAGCATTTAGCAGTTTAAGAGCCTGATATTTCCCTGAGGCGTTGGTAGAGACAACAGTAAAGAGCAAAAACAGAGCTAAAAGAGAGTGAATATTGGACTTAGGTTTTCACATACAAGGAATTTGCCTTGGTATATTGGTACATAACGACAAACATAGTAAGTAGAAAATATAAGTAAAGATGAAAGTAAGTACTGCAAGTCAAGAAGCATGACTAGAAAATTGACAATATGTAAAACTAAAATTATTAAACCAAATGTACAAGAGGAAAAGCAGTGACAAAAAACAGCAGGCTGTCTGTTATGAAACTTGCCTTGGTGGGGGCGGCTGTTGTCCTGTTGTGCCACCGGGGGGCGCTGAGGAGTCAATGTCTTCCACTGGGGAGGTGCACACTGGCTTACTGGAGGCAAACTCCATGGCATACTGGAGGACATCAGCCAGAGGAAACCTCTTGGGGCCTGAGCCATAACTCAGATACCTGAGGGAGAACAGAGAGGAAGAGAGTGTAGGAGGGATGCAGGGAAGTCGAGGGTGAGAGAAATAACAATAGAGGGCATAATGACAGACCAGGAGAGGGGACGGTCAGATTGAGAAATAACTCCCCTTGGCTGTCTAGAGAGCTTTATTGACCATGGCTAAATAAACAGGTATTGGTGGACAAGTAGTACCTCTCCAGTCGCTGTTGGAGCAGCGTGAGATGCTCTTTGAGCCTCCTGATCTCCTCCCTCTTGATCCTGGTTATTTCCCTGTTCCTGTCCATGTACCTAACAAAACAATGAAGACAGCAAAGGCTTCAGTTTTAAAGAGACATGGGATTCATTGTTATTTACTACAGAGACAAATACTGTAGACACAACAAAGGCCAGTGCTAATATCTTCTATTACCTGTCCATGTAGAGCATAGAGGGGAACTCAAGCTTGTTGTGGATCTTCTCAGGTCGTCCCAGTGCTTGGTTAAATTCAAATCTTGACAGTTCAAAGGTCAACACAGGAGGAAGCTCCGTGAACCAGTGCTGAAAGAAAATGGGATGTTGATCTTAACGTGTTAGAATATAGAGTTTGACATGACAAACATTTTCCCTTTAGAGTAGTTTCTTAAACATTCACCTCTTACAGATCCCCATAGCAAAATTTAGTTTGCAATATCCCCATCTGAGAAGGTTTTTTTGCCTGCTGATTTAGATTTGACCTGCATTGCAACATGGTATGGAGGCATAACAACTGTGAAAATCAAACCTTCCATAACACGTCATTGTCATACCTTCATCAAAGTGGCAATAGACAACTTTTGAGCAGTGTGCAATCAACATTTACTTCATAATGATAAGTTAAAGCAAAAAAGTTGTCTATTGTCACTTAAAAAGGATCAATTTCAGTTTCAAACCCCATTTTGAAATCTATTTGCTTAGATGACAAAATAATTTTTCTTTCTTTTTTAATGGACATTTTTTGTAAATGGGAATTTATCTGCCCTTTTTCACTCGCATATATACACAGGGCTCTACAGCGAGATGCTCCACTGTAGAGCCCTGTATATATTCTTCTCTAATTAAATAAGCACATTGTGATGTCATCACCTAGCTCATTTTGTGGTTTCACCCTTATCACCTCCGCCAACCATTTTCCTGTATTCCTATATGATGTGGATGGAGCGTCACTCCTGCTCTGTCTCCCTCCCTCCCTCGAGCTTTTCCAGAAGGCTGGGTGCCATACTCATCTGTGTACTGGCCTGGTAATTAGCTGCTCCCAGCTGCTGTGGGACAGCGTAGGCAGGGCTACAGCTAACCAGAGGTCAAACCCAGAATAGCACAGGTGTCACATAAGGGCAAGGAGGCCAACCCTTTGGAGAGGATCCAGCACACACAGCCACATTATTTAACCTGATTGTCTTCTCTTAAGTGCTACTGATAGGTGGTGACAATTAATAATTGTTTTGTGAAAGAGTTAAGTCTTTGACTTGGTGTTGACTTGGCCACAATAAAATGTATATGGCTTGCCACAGTGCAATTAACAATTAATTTCTAAGGAGCACAAACTATATATTTATATTGCTTTATGATGATGCATAAACATTTGAGGATGAAAACAAACTGTATTCATTTTATTTTGTATGACTTCTCAAACTGACCTCTTGTCCAGACCTGGCAGAGTTCTCGGCTGAGTGCAGGGACTCGATCTCGCCCTCAATCATTGCTGCCTCAAGACATTCGTGGAGATCCTTGAAGCCATTCACCTGCAGAGGGTACTGCCCAAACATCTCTGTGTTTTCAAATTTTTTACCTGTGGAATAACACACATACACATAAACAGATGAGTACTGATAATTAATAAAAAGTCATCATTGCTGACCTAACTCAAAAAGGGTTAGGGTTAACCTAAAGAGGTAGAGTGCCCTTTTTGTCAATCAACTACTTAGAGCTGTGTCATCACTGTGTGAGAGAGAAAGAGAGAGAGTGCATCATATACATCATATCACATACATAGGTCAAAGGTGTGCCAGGCGTGACAGAAGAGTTGGAAAGGCAAAAAGCATGAAAGGAAAAGCAGTAACGGGCCATTTCACACTCATTTGCAACCAAGCTGCTTTTCACTTGTTCAGCAGTCACTCACTCATCATCATCAACAGCTGCACAGACCTCCCTGCATCAACTGCTGATGAGAAGCCCAAAAAAAACAGAGAGGAGTTGCTAGCGGACATGCAGATGAGGCATTAAGGTCATTTTATGAGCAGCAGAGTCCACTGGCCCAGCTTTTGGTGGCTCTGGGCCAGTATTGTCATGCATAATAAGCGCAATGTCAATCAGCCATCAAGGTCTTCCACGATCAATGCAACCACTCTCCTCTTTTACATGGACCACAACTCATTAAGACAAGGTCACCTTTCATTACTAGGGGCAAGGACTTGCTTGCTTTCTGGCTGCTGCAATCAGACCATGCTAATGCTTTATCTCTGTGATTCTCTAGCTAGCTACCCCTCACTTTTTCTCCTTATTGGTTTTAATATAACACCTAATCTCACCTTCCAGGACACCCACAGCAAGGAAGCGACCGTAGAAAAGCTCTACCATGGGGTTCTTTGGCTTCTCACCCTCCCTGAATGCAAAAAAAAGGTGGTGTTCAAAAACACAGGTCAAAGTTGTTTACAGCATCTCTGATTCAGTTCCATGTAAACAATGTACACCAAACACCAAAAAGCAGTTGTCTACTGTCTGTCCATTCTTTCCACAGTGACCTCTGGATATAAAGAGCTGTGGTCACCTGTCTTCTTCAGCCTTCATCTGGAAGGCGTCCTCCAGCCAGTCCAGCAGCTTGTGGGTGAACTCGCTCACGTCCTGCTGTTGAGGAAAGCACAGTGATACGAAGTGAATGACCAATTACAGGGTTGCCTTTGGGACATGGAGGTCACAGAGTCAAACCGCAGGACTTAACTGCACCTACAAGCAAGAAAGCCCAATCAGTCAAATCAATGCCATGTGTCGTCTGCTGACATACACTGAGCTTTGGATATGAGATGACTCGTCTTAGCAGAGGAGTTCACACAACTTCAAAGGGAACCTGCATGCCATGAGGCCACTCTCTCATAGACATCAGTGCCGGCCAGCAAGTCAGGTCAGTGCCTATCCAACCTGACTAACACACATAGTAGTGACATGACTGATGAGTACAGAGGCCATAAGGCTGACCTGAGTTAACCTCCACAGAGATACTGGCTTAGTGCGAATGCAACAGGACAGTTTTGTACATTTGACGTGTATACGTAACATTATAGGATATATTAACAAAACAGACAATTACTAGTCTTTTTTTTTGAGTGGATGATGTGGGTTTGAGGATTAATAGTTATAGATAAGAGAGGTTAAGTGTGGCAGATTCAGTAGAGCTGAGTCAGTAGAAGGACAATGAAATTGAGCAGTTGAAATTGAGGTTGAAAGGACTGAGCACAAAAAGGGGATAAAGGGTATTAAATATTTCCGGTATGTGCAAACAGCAAAAAAGTGCTTCTTTTCTACAGGACAAGAAAAGAATGAATGATATCAACAAACACAGATGTTTCTACAGGAATTATTCACATTTCTCATGTGTGACGGTAACTGCCAAATTGACTGAAACACCCATGTAGTAATAACAAATATTTTAAAAAAAGGAACTGCACTATTGTACACTTACAAATATATATATATATACATATATATATATATATATATACATTGAGCACATATATATATATATATATATATATATATATATATACAGCAATATTATATATATATATATATATACAATATATATATATATATATATAAGTTACAGCAGTAGGCATATTGTTATTAAGAAAGAGTATATATATAGAAAGAGTGTGAGCATATGTATGTATGTGAGAAAGAAAGATACAGAAAGAAAGAGTGGAGGTTATGCAGCATAAAGGAGCAACATTACATATACATTACACATTAAGCAATATTATTGTTGTTAGATATATATATATTATATACACATTACAGCCATTGTTATTACAAATATTACGTCATTATTATACACATATACATATATATATATACATATACATATATATACATATATAAGGAGGCTTAACTAGCACATTCTTAAATGCTGTAGGGAAAACACCCAGCTGCAGAGAGTGATTAAAGTGTATCTACACCCTCAAATCCAGCATACTTAAACATACTTAAAAACTGCGCCAGAGGAGTGAGGGAACAACTGTAGGAGGCGTGGCCTCATGGTGTGTGGGTCAGGGGACACAAAAGTCTTTTTTTATATAAATGTCATGACGTAGATAGGTCCGAAACGGTTGATTCTGTGTCAGCATTGGCCTCGCAGGTTCAGGGCTAATTTAAAATAGATGGCGTGTTGAGCCACTTTCAACCCACGAAATGGTGATTTGTTTATAAATTTGGTGAGAAATATTAACACCAGAATTGATGTATTTTATCACAGTACAGTCATATCATTTAGCTCAGAAGACATGTTTAAGTGTGCAGTACCTCTTTAATGATTACTAGGACCTCCTCAGACACTAAATTAAATTTGTTTTTAAAAAGGATGTTGGAATTGGGTCAAGTAGGCAAGTGGACGACTTCAATGTTGTTACTACTTTCCTGAGCATCCCAGCATGTACCGGGTCAAAACTGCAATGTGAAGCCATGTGTTTTCCACTGAACATTATGGATGCTGTCTGGGGTAACATGTTTGCTGTCTCTTTGATTTCATCAGTAGGAGATACTAATGCAGTAACAAGAACATCATCTCTCCCCTGCTTGAAATAATGATGGTCTCTTCATTGAACACTGCCTGTACTAAGTGAATGTTATTATGCCGTGTAGGTAATGAGAGAAAGAGGCTTACCTGCTGCGACTCACTGGACTTGAAGGCGTCTTTCAGGATTTCCACAGCTCGTGACGGATCCACATATTTCCTCTTGGAGCCCACCATGAGGGAGAAGAGGTTCCTCAGCTCCTGCATGAAGGGCAGGTTCCTGTGCTCCTGGTCAGAGTAACACAATCAACCTTTTAGTGCCTCAAACGTCAGTCAAATCAGTGTTATATATTCCCCAACAAATGCCCTATTTACTACTCTTTGAGTTACTGTTTGCTAAGTACTACAGTGCCTAACTGTTTTAGGAAATTATTTATCCTTTAAAAACTGTTTTAAAAGTATATATTTGTGGCCCATTCTTCAGTAGGGGCTGAGAACCATAGACTGAGGAAGTTGGAAAGTACTGAAACTAATACTAATAACACATTGTTGGTTTTGGTTTGTTCATGGAATGTATTTACATGACCTAAAATATAAAATATCACCTGCCTTATCCTTTAAAGCATCAACATAGTTAAGCTTGTTAAGAGGTGTTAATGTCAATTTATTTGGAAAACAGTGAAAGCTTTTTGCATTTTTTTACTTTTAATGTTTAATTCAAGTGGGCTTGAATGAAGATTTAGTTAGTTTGTAGTGTTTTTAGTGCTTGTTTATGCTTTCAATATACGGTATTCTCATTTTCTTTTATCAGTTTTGTGTTCTTTCATAATGCTTTTTTAAAAAATATTCTCAATTTGATAAGTTTTTCTAGAATTAAAATGTTTTAATTGTTTAGGGAGCTATGGTACTAGCTATGGTGGACCAAATTTGATGTCACCTACATGCAACATCAGTAACAGCGCACGCCTGACTACAATACTACTGCAATAGGGTTGGGGTTCGATAGCATGTTATTGAATCCGAATCCTTTCGAATCCCTTATCGAATCTCATTAAGTTTAGCTTTCTCCTGGTGTTGGGTGAGAAGCCTGAATAATCAACATTAATTAAGCTAGTCTAATTCATTTTCACAACCTGTAGCTACAAGTTGAAAATGACATGAGTAACCTGCATGTTTTCAGCATTGGTCTTTGCTAATAAAAAACAATGCAGACAGATAAAAGGTTCGAGAAGAGATTTGTTAGTAGCAGAGCTTAACGTACTTTGCTGAGCGGGAACTGGATCCAAAATGAAACCAACTATCGGAACCCAACCCTACAGTTCAGCAATTTGATTTAAAACCACATGACCATATACAAATCTCATTCATGGCTACAAATGATTTATGTGTAAATACGCCTTTGGCTGCTGTGTTAACTGGAAAGTACATGCCATTGGGCTTGTTCCCCCACAGACTTCCTCTATTTAAATATCCTTAAGTGTCATTTGAGTACCACATTAAAAGCCATAGACTGAAACGTGTCACTTTGAACAAAGTTGTTGTAAATACATGTTTTTCTGTAGTCCTCATCTGTAGGTTGTGCAATGTCACCATACTGACATTATGACAGTGACATACAGAGGTAACATGACTTTGCAGTGAACTTATTTTTCTGTGCTAGTGAGTCAGAAATGCTAGTGCAAAGATTAGATTCTAAGCTCAAGCAGTCTCATACTGCTGAAGTAAAAGGTCAGTGATTAGGACCGAGGGAAGTGATATGAAGCAATGACTTCCCCAAACCACGCTTCTACAGCAGAGGCTTAGACCAGATTAGCGACAGGCTGCCTACCCTATGGTGAGCACTCTGTAGGGAAAATATGGACAAACAAAAACATGCTGAGAACTATTCTGCCAATGTTGTGGTTACTGGGGCTAGACACATTTGAGTATCTCAAATTTTCTGTCCTGGTGGAGAAAAACAGAGGTTTCATCAAATATTTCACTCTAGTTGGCACTCCTTGTAGCTTGCTAGCAGTGACTTACGTGAACTGTCAGGGGCAAAACGCTAAGCTGCTGTGATCTTAGGGCAAGATCACACAGCTGCTGAATGCTAGCTCACAGCTCCAAGAGGGTCAAACCCTCGGAGCTAAAGCACTGCTAGCTGTGATAGGCTACAGAAGGGCGGCTATGATATAAACAGAGCTGATGTGAGGTTCGATACACACAGGCGACTGAACTAAAAAGCATTAAAAGACATCACACTCAGACTTTGTTATTGCTGCTTCATTTTCCTCTGTCGAGAACCTGGGAAGAAAGGTGGGGGTGTTACCTTCTGGTTGCGAGGCAGGTCGTGGACTCTGGCTGGCGGGGAGTAGTTGAGCACCAGCCTCTGGAACTCCAGAAGGTTGAACAGAGACTTGAGGTTGAAGAAGGATAAAGACATGTTAGCAACATCTAAATGATAGGACAGCCTTGGCCCGCATACATCGTTTCATGTCAGAGAACAACCATGATTAACTGCACTGAAAAATCTAGTGTCTTAATGTAGAAAGGCTTTGCTCACCAACAAGCATAGCATGCCTTGAGACCTTTAACAAAGTGTGGCATTCAATTCTGTAAAGCAAGGAAGCTGCAATAACTGCCATTTGGTACACGCACACTATGTGTGTAAGATACTGCTTCTGTCACTTTGTGTCTATTTTCTACATGTTCCTAATTATAACACATTACATTTTCTTTAAATCACAAGCTTATGTTCTCTGCGATTATATTAAGACCTTCTAACCAATGAAAGCCAATCTGTCACATGCTCCTGACAGCTCTAGCTCATAAAACAGAAATATGATGGTAACCTGGACAGTACTTGCTGCACCATGTGATAAAAGTACTGAATAACAACCTGAGGTGATGTAGGAAAGTAAGGAAATTAGCAAAAACTCACAGTCACACATTATGGAATATTTTACGTAACAGGCAAATCATATTTACTTTCTGGAATATCAAACTCAGTTTGGTGTGATTTTGTTACATGTAACAAAAACTCATACACATTGGGGTCCAGGATGTTTAAGCTTTCACCCCAGTGACAGCAATAACAAGAGCCACTTAAGCTCACTGCTATAACTTACGTTTTGGACGTGAAAGTGGACACAGAAGTTGTTAAGGTTTGGATATCTTGTCAGGAAAAGAGAAAGTTGTTTACTTCTCTTCTTGTACTAAGTGCAGCGGGGTCAGGTTCAAACAGGGCCTTCTTGTCAAGGGTGGGGGTTACATTACACACAGGAGCCAGGCACCATGTGATGGTGTATCCAGTGTTCATTTGGCATATTTCAGCTCAGGTCACATTCTACCACTGACACCACCAGCATACAAGAAGCTAAGTCTTTGTGACAGCTGTGCTAAAATGTCCAAGCATTTCCAGTATTTTCCAGCATATAATCATTTAGATGACTCTATTCTCTCTACTCTCTATCCACTGCTACTTAGGATGACTGCACCGGATTAAAGTGTTGATTCCTGTATCATTACAAATACATGGAACCAAATAGGAACTCGCACAAGAAATGCAAAAGTCAAGACCTCAGTGCCTTCATAAGTTTCCAACTGCCAAAGAAAGTAGGTGTAAAGCAAAGTACTAGAAGAAATGGCAAAAAGCCAACAAGAGCACGATCAGAAAAAAGTCAATAGGAAAGCTTCATTTGTGTTAATTTTTCAAATTTCACGGCCTTGGACCATCAGTGAGTATGTGTGTGTGCCCACCTGTATGACAGCACTGAACCAGCAGGTATTGCCAACATTTTTCAGCCCTACAGGGGAGTTGTCTATCCTCTTCCTGTCATGCGGGTTGGGTGAATCGCTCCATACTTCTGTGTGGGTACGCTTCAGACTTGCCTTGTTCTCTGCTATGCTGGCTTCCAAAACTCTAAAAAGAAACAAGCAACAACAAACAGGAAAAACAAAAAAAAAAAATCAATTAAAGGCAATTTTTTTTTCTCTACCAAATGATCTCAGCATTGCTAGACCCATCTCCCCACTACTTTTGAAAGGTCCGGTTGAACCCACTGGGGGTAGAGGGATTACCTAAAAAAAGATTTTTTTTAACGTTCATTTCACAGCAGGGTTGCAGATTAGTTTTCCTGGACGCCTCGTCACTCACCGGCTCCCCTGTTGCACTTTATCCTGTACTGTACCTCCTACATAGTGAAGTGCTGTTTTCAAACTTCTTTCATCTCATTCTTCATCTTGTGCAAAAACACAAAGCTGTTTCACAACGCTCCCCACCTGATTGAAGCTGCATCCTTCTATTGAAATACACAGTTCAAAAGCATTTCTCCAGAGCGACATGTCTCTGTATAAACTTGGACATAGTTAGCCATTAGAGGGGCTTATCTCAAAGGTCCACATCAGTTCAGTCATAATGGGGTTTAATTAAACTGCCAGATTGTGGCTCCTTAGTATTGTGCTTCAGTCAGGTCATATTGTACTTGATATTAACGGTTATGATTTAAAATGTAATGTTCAGAAGGCTTTTATTCTCCCTTATCAGGACATAATAAATTAATCACATTTATTACAAGGTAGGCAATGCCTTGGTTGGTGGATGAAAGAAAAAAATATGACTCCTAAAAGGGGTTAAAGTGGTGGCTTGTCCAAATTTTAATTCCCCCATTATTCCTCTGAAATGTGTCCTTGTTCAAATGACATTAAACCTCAAACCAAGTCTGGGAATGTCCAAAATATTGAAGACCCAATTTAAAAACTGCATTTCTCTCAAGACTATTAGAAAGGTTGTTTAACACAGTTCACCTATCTCTTTGACAGAAATGATTTGCTGCTACATGTAACTATAAATGTGGCAATTGATCTGATCTTGTTATATTAATACAATTAGGGATGTTCCGATCCCGATCCGAGTCCTTTAATATTGAGTATCTGCCGATAACGAGTCTGATCCGATACTTATATTTACATCAATGTTGATTAAATATATATCTGACACATTGAAATAACAGCTGTGGCTACTAAATCTGACACACCTTATTTCCACATTTCCACTTGATCCAAATCTTAAAAGGTCCTGGTTCAAAACTTCACTACTGTACAAAAGCTGATAAGCTTAAATTATTGATAGGTCACATCCTTCATCCTGTGACCTATTGATAGGTCACAGGATGAAAGTTTAACTGGAAGAATGCGACTCCTGAAACAGATGTGACTCGAAGAGCACATCTGTTATTGAGTTACAGAGCACTTGTGGTTGTACATGGTGTTACAGTGTGATGCTTCTTTGACCTCCTACACAGTCTTGAGTACAGGTCTGGCAGAGTACAGACACCGGCTACAGAGAACACATGAACCCGACAGCAGCCAAGTTTAATGTTGCCATCAAGTTACTCACTGAATTAACGCTGAGTAGTGACAGCTGATATGATCTGCCATTGGCGACATTTATCATTTTAACTGCCTAAAGCACCTAAAAATGAGAAGCTGCTGCCTGAAGGTTTCGTACACGGCTCTTTGCTAATAAGAGAGAGGAGAGATAACAGATTCCTCAGCGTTGGAGTTCAGCAAATCTGCGGATTTTGCCGAGCCGGGTGTCAGAACAGAGTCAATCACCGGTGCGACCAAATTATTTTTCCCTTTCACACACTCTAATTTTCTCTCACATATGGAGAGAACGGCTGGCAGTGTAGAGCCCGGCTGTCATTAAGGAGAGCAGCGCTGCAACACTAGCAGGCTGCGGTGAGCAAAACACGCTAGAGATCAGTAAAAAAAGGATCGGATTTTGATCGGCTTTATTTTAGTCGATACCGATCCATTCAAATACACCCATATCGGTCTCGATACCGATCCTTAGGATCAGCTCACGACACCCCTGATTACAATAGGGGTCTTGTGTTTTTTGTTGTTTTTTTCCACTACAAATCAACAATCTGGCATTGCAAAACACCAATGTATGCAAGATATATTTTTATCACAGCCTGGGCAAAGATGGAGACAATGTAGGTGCTAAATGTGTATATTCATCCAGTGCTTGGTGCAGAATTTTCGTGGCATATATTATTTATTATCAGTCAGTAATGCTGTTGAGCCCACCTGCTGATGGCCTGCTCCTCATCAGTGATGCCGGTCTCCCTGAACGCCCGGTTGGACTCCTCCAGGCTGAGGGCGATAGCCCGCTGCAGGTCATCTTTATCGTCCCCAGTCAGGTCAATCACATCTGCATTAACACACACACACACACGGTAATTTGGTTTGCATTAAAACCGATTTTACCTTCATGGTTTATACTCAAACAGTTTAGGGAAGTATTTTCACATTTCCTTTAAGGAACTACTGTTAATTACGTATGATGTAAGAATTGAATGTAGAATTGTTTTCAGAGAAATTAAAATACAGAAACCTTCTCTTATAAAACTGTAAACTGAGCTTATATGTTTCCTTTTCTTTGAATCATCCCTGTGAGGTCTCTAGAACTTGAGTGCCAAAAGTTTAAGTATGATTCTCACTTGTGTCTGCCTGGCTGCCCACGCTGATGTATCTGTCGCTGGCCACCTGGGACGTCTGATAGTAGGTTGTCTCATCTTGCTGAGGAACCTTGGCGTTCTTCTCTGTCAGAAAAGCCACAGCCTCGGCCAGGTCTCCATTGCTCACCTGCAGCAACAATGTGTTTGTTAAGGCTTATGTCCGTTGGGAACACAGGAAAATAATTAGCAGGGACACTCTACAACTTGAAGCCTGTTTCAGTTTAGGAGTCTAGATATTTTTTGAGCTTTAGTTTCTTGATGAGACCTGAAGACTTTGGCTGCTGTTTAGGATAACTCATGCCAACATTAGTTGAGGAATACAACGGCTCATCTAAAAAAGAAGACAGCAAGATGGACAAGGTGCATATCTGATGTAAAACTGTGTTGTTTAGTACTGATGTGTGTGAAACTACTTGTACACTCTTGGTGCCGACCAGAGATCACCCTGTGTTTCATATGAATGAGTCAAAAATGGGTTTGAGGTAGAAAAGCTTTCCCACCTCTCTCTTACATGAAATGGGTGTTTCAGGGAATATGTGATGATGCTTCTATGAGAGTGGGGTCTCATTAGGCAATATCTGAATGTGTGTGTGTGTGAAAGAGACAGAAAGACAAACAGCAAGAGAGCAGAGTGCTCTGGTATTAGGGTTTGCAATGCACGTGTTCCATGATGTACCTGCAGGGCCTGCTGAAGCAGCTGAACATCTGTCGTGCCTGTGACCTCCCTCAACTGGTTTAGTAGCGTCTGCTGGTGCTATTGAAGGGAAAAGAATAGAGGAGGACACAAGGCGGTTCAGAGCAGAGCATGATGGCAGAGAAGAAGGAGCAACTAGTTTAGACCAGGTTCAGTTTCTAAAAAAAAAAAAAAACAATGTCAAGGAACCACAACTGTAAGGGTGAAGAAAGCCAACATTTCAACTAAATCAATAACAAACTTACTCTTAAGGCTATCACATACCTAGAGTGACAGCCACTATCTCTATCTAAGGTTACAGGGGAAGGCTCAATATTTTCTTGATTGTTTCATTATTATAGTAGTATAAGTGAGTATATATTATTATTATCATTTCATTTTGAATATTAAATACTGGTGAGAATTTGCAGACTGACATGCTGCATCACAGGCTTTGATCATGATTCCTCATGGTAAACAGAGTGCAGTTGACCAGGTTCAGCTGCTCTGAACAGCTATACATATGGAACCAATATTGTGGGGATACACAAATAATGTTGCACCAACGTTGTCAAGGTTAATAATTATTGATCGACTGAATGCAATTCTTAACAGTGTTTAACTAAACATCGATTAACCATTAATATCCATACTCACGGCACAGTCACATTCTATAGAACCAACATTTGATCCAGAGGTAAACGCTCAAAGGGAAAAAAGTAGGCAACCTGGTGCTTTACCCTCCAAATAGACTGGGAAACCGACCTGTATTAAGCATCAGTATCAACTGCATTAAAAGTAACCATTAATCACAAAACAATCCTAATGTCAAATCACAAAGTTATAAATTCTAAGTATCTATTTGGATCTGTCAATTTGCATCCCTACTAATGAGTTCACCGAAGTCAGACAACCTACTGATGTCAAACCCAGCTGGACTGCATGGACTGACCACACACACTTAACCTGCAATGCAGGGCTTGAATAAATGCACTATAAATAATGGGGGAGTGCACTTAGTGTCAGCGTCCATGCAGAAGTCTTAAGTCTTGAGTGAGAGGAACACAGACTTCTTTCGGACTGCTTTCACAGGTGCAGCAGGCAACAGATACGAGTGTCAGTCCAAAGGAGTCTTCATTGGTTTAGGACCAACTACTGTAGGTTGTTTTCGCACACCACAGACTGCTTGCACAAAACACATCCATGGCAACGCTGTACACCATCTAAATCACTGACATTTTTAAACACTTTTAATGGAGTTGCTACAGCTACTACACAAAAGGCAATGAAAACCAGTCATGCTTGGGGGCAACACATGTCATAAACCATCACCACTACCAAACAAATAACACAAGCTTCCATCCAACGTGTTGTTTGTGCTGTGCTCTTGTGCAGTGTAGGGATCTGCATGTGAAATGATAAAGGGGAACAAATGTGGACTGCACCTTAATTAAACATCCAATATAAATTCACCAAAAGTACTGAGCTCTCAAACAAAATAGCCTCAGATCTGGGAAAAAGAACTCTCTAATCGGCCCAAGTGTAAACATGGCCTGATACAACATTGCCACATACACAAGATTTTGCTTAGTGATGTCAAATGAATCCCCTTCATTACCTCCAACCACATTCTGCAGATGTCCAATACATTAATTGCTGTCAAAGTTACAAAATAAAAAATGACACTCTGTTTGAACCATAGACTGTACAAAGATGGACGATGCGTCTCCACTTCCTCCCACTGTACAAAAATGAAGCCAAAATATCCTGGATACAGGCGCTGCCATCTTATGCTAGTGACGTCATTTGGAGCCAGAGTCTGCGCAGTAGCAAGGTCCCGCCCATACACAAGCCCGACCCAATCGCGAGCACACCATAAGTTGTCAATCATGACGTCTCACCCCCTTTTTATAGCATCAAATAACTAAATAAAACCAAACGTATCAGAAAAATGAACACTTGAACAAACATCAGCGTGCAGAATGCAGAAACCATCTTTGGGAAAAATGTATTTGACGTGTACTTTGACTTTTCATTTTGGCCCATGTCCCATCTACTAACATAGAGGAGGCGGGGCTTATGATCTATACTGCAGCCAGCCACCAGGGGCATGGATGTATTAAAAGAACTGGATACCGGACTCAAAGATGGCGCCTATTCAGTCCAATAAGAATTGCTTGCCTGGCGCATACACTGAAAAAGTTTCTAGCTTCCGGGTTATGCAGCCCACTGAATATGCGCAGTAGTGTTCCCCCCCGCTGGCCCCGTCCGCGAGTTCCCGCTCGGCCCATAGACTTTACATTGTGATGACGTCACAGATTTTTAAATCGCTTTTCTCGGCTAGAGGACAGTTTTACAAATACAAACCTCCATGGATCAAAAATTCAGGATAGAAAGAGTCATAATCGACCTTGTTTGCAGTTCGAGGTGTCCTATCAACAGTTTTACAGACTTCTCTTTTACAATGACGGCCTATGGGGAAAATGCTTTTTTTCTGCAATACCGCGAGTGGCTACTGGGAAAAATTGGAAGCAAGGCTGAGCGGTGGCGCCGTATCCAGTTCTTATTATACTTCCATGACCAGGGGGCAATCAAGATGTTTAGGCTTCACATTTGGGGAGCTATCATGTTGTCCATCTTTACATACGGTCTTTGGTTCAACCCCTAAAATGCCAGTTGGCTGGCAGAGGGGGGAAAGTGAGCAGTCACAGCTGGTGCACATAAGATATAATACCAAATGTTTAAGAAAAAAAAACCTGACACAATGACATCACACATGCAGAATAGAAAGTAAATGGAAAGGAGGTTTGTGTTACCCCTTTTGCCTGGCACACCCAGAACATCATATCTGAATAACTGTAAAGGTTAAATAAATGAAAGTTATACAGAGCCAGTCAGGCACCCAAAATGATGTGCACTGCCAGTATTTTCAGATTGTTGAGTGCCTTGGAAATAAATTGGAGTCTCTACTTTTAATGAGATAAAAACATAATGTGCAGCACTACAATATTTAATGTACAGATTACCTCATTATAAATTCAATAGTCACACACTGTGGACACAAACCAATAAAAAATGATAGCCCATTAATTATTTGAAGATGCTAGCTCAGAGAGGGACTACTATTAAACTGATCTCTAGTAAATGTAAATAAAAGAAACAACTGAACTTATTGAAGAATATTTATCATCATCACAATAAACTAAGTATTGGAAAAACTTGAATTTACAACTGAGCACTGACAGCTCAGTCAAAGACATCAGAACAGCATCTGTCATACTGTAGTATTCTGAAGTAAGGCACTCAATTCTTCCAGCCCTGGGGAAGTTGTTCTGTACCTGGTTTCAGACCTCACTCCAACCCTGCTATCAGCTACATGATTTTCTGTGAGCTTTCAAAAGCAAGAGTGCTTTATTTAACCCCAGGGGCAAATGTTTAGGCAGAGTCACTAGAGAAAGTGCAAAGAAAGTTCACGCCTTTGTTAGAGTAACAGCATATAAATAATGCACTAAACCCAATTTGTCTGTGACCATGCTCACTCACTGTTTACTAGAAAAGGATACACAACTCAGCAGTGAGCTTAATACTCATGTAGCATGTTAGGTCACAGCAATAGACTGTAGAAATGTTAAAAGAAAATGCAAAGTGAAAATCATACATAAATAAATAAATTAAATAATAAATATTAATAAATTAATTAATAAGATGGAAAATTTAATGGGAAAGTAAATAAATTGGGGAATTTATACAAAGGAAGCAAATTAAAACAGAAATATAAATTTATGTCACATATTATCAATTAATTAATTCCTACATTTGTTTTTTTAATGATATGATTAATTTATTTATTGAGTCATTTATTTAGTTATTTATTTTTGATTTTGGCAGTTTCAGTCCTCCATAGACAATCAACGGCTGATTTACAAGAAATACAAAGTCTAAAATAAAACAAAGAGAGAAACTATCACAGTACATTATTGACACTCTTCTTTCGGGGTTTCAAAGAGTTTTGATCAATATTTTTAACAACACATCAACACTAAACACAGCTTTTCCTCTCAAGACTCCAATTACAGCAGGTCAGTTTTGTTATGATGGCTGCCTGTGTTTGCAGTGTGGAGATCCTAAAGAGCTCCTTTACTAAGGCATTCATAGCACTGTAATGAATGCACTTTACATTTCACCATGTTTCAACCACTGGAGACAAGTAAACATGAAGATGACCGTGGTCACTGTCAGAGACTGATGGATGCAGGTTTGTTGGCAGGGAGGATGGTGGGGTCAGTGAAGTGTGAGGGAAGTTACACCACCTGTAATAGATTTGGGCTAAGTCAACCACAAGAGCAGTTACTCAGACAAGTGTGCACACACACACACACACTTCTCATCTCCATGTGACATGTCTGGCATGGCCGTTTGTCACACTGGTCATCAGCCAGTAAGAGGCAGCTTGTGAATAACACCACAGAATTATCTGCATGGCACAGGGAACAACTTTGAGGCTTTACAGCAGGTTACAGACAGGGGCATTCCCAGTGAACCTGCCATCAGGTTCTCATGGCTGCTTTCTGGTATGTGCATTTGAAGGAGTTGTAAACAAAAACAAATTGCACAGACATGATTAGAAGTCTTTCAACATGACCCCATCTTGCTACCTACCAGTTGGTCACTACATGAAAACCTACACCACACCCTGCTCTCATGGAGGACTCAAATAATGGACCACAACTGTAGTGACTATAACTGAATCCCACTGTCACAACAAATCAGATCTGAAAGGCGTTGTATTCTGACTATTATAAACTGGTTAGTATAAAAGCTAAGTAATTGTATTTCTATTTATATTATATATTATTTACAAATGTTAAGTCATGTATAGTGGAGTAAAAGTGCTCAAAAATGTATAAGACATGGTTCCATTTCAGCCCCTGAAAAGGTCAGACTCGCTGCATAATAGGGTTTGTGTTACACTGCTACTTTTAAGTATGAGTCATCAACAGAAGGCTAAGTATTAAGTATTTATCTGTGCCTATGCTCCAGACTTCTAACTGTCACTGGCCCATTCACCTCACACTGATAGCTTATGTTTTTTAATTAAGTGAGCTATGTCAGCTTTGGTTTAATACAATAGGCCTATGCTGCAGAATCGAAGTACTGCATTTTATGCAGTGTGGTAAAACATGACTGTGATTATATAACTCTTATGCAAAATTATTATTTCTTTTCATCTGGACTAGCAGAGCAAACATCTAGCATGCCTTTTAGCAACATCAGCCAAGTGGTTACATAACTAACCAAAGCTATGCAATGGTGGGCATGGTGGTCACAGAGTAAATCCCATATCTATGAGCCTAAGCAACGGAATCAAGCCTTAATGCATTTTCGTAAACTAATTTAAGAGTAGGCTATGATCAAATGTAACCTAATAATCTGCTTTCTCGGTTATGAGCCATCACACACTTGGCTTGCTATCTGGCTACTCAATCTCCGCCAAGCATCAACGCTCAGCTGTGATTCTACCTTCGCCGCTGGCCATGCTTTGTAAACAAAGATATCAGATATGTGATGAGTAACCTAGGATCCATTTGCACACACATACACGGAGTATCCGCTTCTCCAAACTAACCTATGGATACATCCTTAAATGTCTTTAGCAAAGCGCCCAGGGAAAATAACAGATTTACTTACTCAATACTACGAAGTTGACGACACTAACGTTAAATCTGTCACTGTCACTTGGCCTTGTTTATTTCAATTGACGACACAGTTAGCTAAGGATGCTAACGTTACCAATGAGAAGTATAGTCCGTATCAATACGTGTGAACCGCTAGCTAACGTTAACGTTACACAAACAACGCCACGGTTTAACATTACTTAATTTAACTTTACGTGGTACCGTTAGCTAACGTTAGCTAACGTACAGCTAGCAAAACATTGGATAACGCTTTGCGCTAGGATAACGTCAGGCCTTGCTTAAACACATTTACTTGCGATTTACAAACGGGTCCTTACCAAGGGGTGGCTTGTAACCCTAATAAAATACAATTCAAGATTAACCTAACCGACCACGGAGCTGACTAGCCGACTCTGCAAGTACTTTGCGCCCTAAAACTATGTAGCTATACAGTTAGCTTAGGCTAAAGTTAGCTAGCCACCAAGTTAGCTTCTGTAAGCTTACCTTCTGAGAATGCTGCTGGAGGACATTCTGCTCCACGGTCATGGCGGGTTCAGAGATAAATGTAATTAAATTGAAACCAGGAGAAGCAAAACGCACGAGATACTGTTCACTAAAGCGAATTAAAACACGGTGCTACGATGTCCCCTCCTTAATCAGCGACATAACGGGCGCCATGGCAGAGTGACTAGCGCAGGTCGACTGCACGCATGAAAACATTGCTCTGCCTTGCCCGAGATCTGGGATCGATTACTCTTGTCTGTCTGTATTGCATTACCTCACGGGTCAGGGTTTTGGAAATCATGGATAAAAAATAAGAATAACAAAATCCTGGCCTGATATTTGTGATTTTATTATTTACCACATCCTTCCTGGATTTGTGTTAAGTTGTGAACATGTGTTGTTTGATCTTCATGATCTTACCATGAACACTTCTAAGCACTTCTACCTTATTAACCTGATTATTTTGGCAAAAATTCACATTTGTAAGAGTAAATTAAGTCCCCTTTAAAAAAAATAAATAAATGCAAACAATTGTATTTAGGATAGTATGAAAGCAATTACACTTGAAAATGTAGGCCCTATGTAGTACCTTCAATATTTCTTGTGTAGTTTTTTGTATTTTTATTATTTGACTCTTCTGTTATCCCTTGGTGTATCTGTTCTGAATATATATGATGCAGTACCCATTCCCTTAAAGGAAGTAAATTAAAGAATAACCATATTATACTTCAAACTACCAAAGTGAAATAATCTTAATTTCGTGAAATGCACTGTAAAATGTTAGAAAGATATTAGAAAGGTAGATCACTACCTGATCATGCATGCAATAGTTTGTCCAGTGCACGTAGATATAATCGAGATATATAGATATAAGGACACTGAACAAGGCTATATGAAAACTGTTTTACATTCTACAGACAAGAAAGTTGTGAAAGGTGTGTTTCTAAATATTTATCTTGCTTTACATTATTTGTTAAGTTGTGTAGGCTCTGCAGGTAGTGTCTATTGTTTGTTGTTCTTATGCACCAAATCCTCAAGGCGTACTTTGTTTGTTTGTATTTTGTTTGTGGTATTTCACTTTCCTGTTAATTGACATTCTGGGAAAAGGATTTCTACAACAGATCCTTGAAAATGGGTTGCTATAAACAATGGTTCCAATGCAGAAGAAGCAATGTAATCAATAAGTCAACATATTCAATAAGCCAAGTCTAACTTAAAAGCAAATGATCATCCAATAAAATGAAAATTATATAAAGAGTGAAAACAAATACTCAGATTGCCTGCTTCTACTCAATAGCTCAACATCATAATATTAGAAATATATACCAAAATTCAAGAGATTTGACCCAGTGAGTTATTATAATAGACATCACCAGTAATTGGAGGTATTATTAGGAATGAACTGCAATTGATTCTTGCTTTATTTTGTATTCACAATTTATAGAATGATTTGATGGTTTGATTTCATATAATAATAATGTCAGTCACTGTCAGGTGATACTGAGGCTATGTCAATACTCTTCAATTCTAAATATCCCATGATATATAAGCAACATGACAGCAGCAAGAAGAAAAGAGAGGAAATGGTGCTGTATTAAGGGTTTGACTGTGTTATTTTCTTTTTTACAAAAAGCCCTTACACGAATAAGCGTCTGCTTGAGGGTTGATATCAGTTTGATTTCCTTCAATTTCACCTGTAAACACTTCAGCGCTTGGTTATCGACCTTAGAAATGATTAATTTTGCCCTGTTGCCATCATCTTTTATTTTGTGCTGTTTGTTCAGTATAATTTTGCTTGAGCCAGATAAAGGCTTCTACAACCCCATAGCATGTGCCCTTCACTATACCTACACTGAAATGCTCAACTGTTACCTCCTGCTCTTTATCTTCAGCTCCTTTAAGGCAAGAGCTATCATTTGACCTCCAGGAGGTGCTATAATATAACAACAGCACAAACTTGTGCAACTTCCATGCCATTGATATTGAACAGGTTTACAATTTAAATACATTTGGAAATCTGGAGTAAGTATGCAGATTCAGATACAGGTCACTGCCACAGCTTCCACAACACCACTGCTGATCATTTTTGGCTGCTATGTAATAATGGTGGAAAGTAACTACTTAAGTACAAAATTGAGGTACTTGTGATTTACTTGAGTATTTTTATTTTCTGCTACTTTATACTTCTACTCCACTACATTTCAGAGGGAGATATTGTACTTTTTTAGTTACTTTGTAGATTAACATATTGCTTAGTGTAAACACTGCAAAAACCGTCATCTTACCAAGTAATTTGTGTCTATCATTGGGTCCTAAAAGTCTTATTTTCTTAAAACAAGTGGACAAATCTGCCATTGTGGTAAGATAATTTCCACCTGCTTTAATAGAAGTCAACTAGTTTTATGAATTATCTAGAATAAGGTGATATTTCTCTTGATTCTAAAGCAGCGACCCCCTTGTCTGTCTTCTTCCAAGGCTCTCACACTCATTACTAAAGGGCTCTTGAAACAAGCTGATTTCTGTCAGAAACAGATGGAAATAATCTAACTAGGCTGGCAGATTTTTAAAAACGTATTTTAAGAAAGAAACACAATATGGTCATCATATAAAATATTTTAAACCAGCACCACCTTGATCAGCTAACATTAAAATACTGTTTACATGTTAATGCATAGGTGATAAAAATTCAATAGTAGGTTATATATTGAAATACTCGGAAAAGGGTCGTTCTGCATAATGAGTATTTGTACTTTTGATACTTGAATTACATTTAGCTGATGATACTTATGTACTTGTACTGTAGTAAAACTTAAAATGCAGCACTTTTACTCTTAATGGAGTATTGTCACACTGTGGTATTGATACTTTTACTTAAGTAAAGGGTCTGAACACTTCCTCCACAACTGCTTTTTAAAAATAAATAAGCAAGGAGGTGAAAATGATTTTAGGCATTTCACATTGAATCCAATGTAAGTTCCTTTCTCAAGTTTAACATGAGTGACCACCATGTGCTAGAAGCCATTTTAAAAGTCTAAATCCTATCAGATCTGGGCCCACCTGTGTCTGACCATCAACGCATCAAAGCAGTTTGCACCTCCACTTTGAAGCTTGCAGTGATATATCTGAACCACTGACTAAACCAAGTATACCAAATTCCAAGTTTGTCCATTTTAGAGACAGCTTTGATCATTTATATAGTCACAGTAACTTCTCACAACTCTTGACCTCTACCAGCTTTACAATGTGTGAACCCTTGAATCATTACTGGCTATTCTTTTGACAGTGTAATGTAAGTGCTGGAGTCTGACATTAGATTTCATCGGTTAAACAACACAGGTTTTGTCGTTTATGGATAAATGGACTAAATTCAGTCGTCCAATTTCTGGCCTAATTATTCAGACAGATAAAATAACACCAACATCCAAACACTGGGCATTCAAATCTGTCAGCTGTGATTAATTCAGTGCAAGTTGGAAGAGAGCAGTCCTCTTACACAGAACTGGGTCATCCTTTAGATGTTCAGGAATAGCATTGTTGTAATAGTTATAACTGAAGCAGGCAGCATGCTTTGTTAACATGAACTGTGTCATCTAACTAGTACATATAAATATTAATGGGAATAGTCAGAACTTTGTGGTGTTATTGGGGAAGGATTTAGCAACAACAACAGGGACGTTATGAAGAAAGGTTTCATAATGATATATTTTGCAATTTCATTACACAAGAATACATAAGAATGGTTATTAAAATCATGCTGAGTGCCATTTTCTTTATATGCACAAACATATGGTAGATATCAATACATACTGTTGCCATAGCCTTAATGCTTTATTCAGTGCAAACATTAGCTTTTCAACATTGCACTGTTGTTCAGACTTTTTCCAGCAGATGGCAACATCCTCCACCAGCTTGCATAACAACAGACCCATACAGTAGCAGCAGGGATGTGCAAAAGCAAATGAATCATGAAAATGTTTCCACTTGGTAAATCAAGTAGCATTATAAATCACAAAGTCTGTTCCCAATTTGCAGCACTGCAACTTGATCAATATTTTATACTTCTATGTGCAGCATGCTGAATCATTGACTGACCACCAGAGTGTGTGAAGGTTACCTTAAGCACCCAGGACACCTCTTAAAACAGCCCTCTTGTCTAAGCAGACACATCACACAGTTGACCTCAAGGCAGGAGGTAGAGCTATCAGTCAGAGAATCTGGGAAGCTGTCAGGAAACCAATCAGAAAATAAGTTGATGAATCAATTGGCAAAGTCAAACAGTAGCTGCAGCAGTCTGAATAGATCCTTGGCTGACAAGCTGATATAAAGAGCTCAGACTTGTTTGTTGAAGATCAAAACGGATCCTGAAAGTGAGCCTGAGGGCTGTATGATAATAGCTTCTCTCACACCAGGACATTTAAAATCCCCCTGTTCTCCGTCTGATTCAGTAATCCACCACAAACACAATGTGGTTTCTGGGCACATACTGTATATTGTCATTCAAATTTAATGTTAAATTTCCAAATTTAATGAAGATTTATGCACTTTAGCTATTAGTTGTCATTTGACTATTGCTTTATTCCACTCGATGCATGCTTCAGATTGGCATCCACATTCCTGGGACCCTGAAAAAGAATAAGCAGGCAGAGAAAATGAATGGATGAAAATGTTTTGAGAAGCGGTCCTTTCCCCCCAGGATTCTTGTTTTTTTTGTGTGTGTGTGTGTTTTTAGCAAATGTCATCAACCATTGCGCCTAGTCTGTCGCTAAAATAAGACCCTTTCCAAACAGACCAGGTTGAGTTGGCTCCATGCAGACACTCTGTATACACATTATATTTCAACAATGTTTTGAAAACAAAATCTTGAAATGCATCCATGCTCATCTCCTCTGTGCTGCCCTCTTGAGTCTGTTTGCACACTTGCCAGGTTTTACTCACTGTCCATGTTTTAATCAGGGGTTTTAGAGACAGGCCAGGCTCCAAGGCTGCAGATGGATACTGTAGAGTTATTGTGACTAAAGCAATTTTTTTTTATTAACTAAGGGCTTGCGGCAATTACATGTCTCTGAATCTGGCTGACAAAGCATCATCTATTATCATCCACCCACTCTAGAACAGACCATTGTGCTGGTCACTATAAGAAATTGAGTTGTGATAATTTTTACGAGTGTAGTCTATCACATAATGGCTTTAAGTCCAAATGAGTTGGCACAGTCACTATGAAATGTGATATAATTGTGGGGATCTGTTCTTGAAGCAGACAGAGTCCAGTTGCTCCAAGCATACTGAAACCCATTATCTTTTACCATTTTTAAAGGCACAGAGAGTGCAATTGCTTAATTGATAAATCTTAATACTGGTTATTCAATTACACATCCATGACATGCTCTCTAACATGCAATTAGCTTATATATAAGAAAATAAAATAATATGTAGGCACACATAGATTATAACCTTCATAAGCGGAAAAAGTAGCCAGTCAGTCAATATGGTTGAATTTGATTGATATATTGATTGATTGGCCACACTGCCGACTTATAGTTTCCCAACAGGATATTTATCTGTCATAAAAGATGAAACCATAAAAAACTGATGTGTCACCTGGAAGCATTTTTTCTTCAGACTAAAGCATGGAACCGTATATGAGGTCTTGGTCTTCATATAAGCAAGATAAGCCTCAGTGTGTTTTGTGGTCAGGGGAAATTACAGTGCCACATAGACATTTTAGTAGCTGATCCTCATATTTAATATCAAATACAGACACGGGCATCATAGATGTTAATATGTGATACAGAAAATAGGAACATCGCGTACCTGAGGGGCATCACAGCACAGCAGGGCTTATTTATAGTCAGTGAACACATATCATTGTATTTGGTTGGAAACAGTCATGGCAGCAATAATACATAGTTCATATAATTATAAACAACACTGATTGTGTCCTTTCCCTTTGCTGTTTTTTCCTCAGAGAGCAATATGAGCATTGATTTTATGACAGTGTAAAGAATGAAGTGGTTAAACCCTGTCGTGGCTGGTTGTAGGGCATCCTGACAAGATCTTTGTTTGTGGGGATTCCAGCCATTTCCTAGGTTTCTAATTCTTATTATGGTAGACATTCACCACTTCCACTAGTAGGTCCCCTTCAGTAACAAACTAGATTTCATATTTATTATAATTTGTTTAAGCCCCAAACCAGAATTTGTCCATATTAATATAAATATTTTACCACCGAGTGTTAAAGAGAAAGGGAGAAAACATTTCCTTGATGACAGAGATTACATGTGGAAGATGCCTCATATGTTTTGTTTTGTATCATGTTGTTCATGTACTCACCTGTGCTGAGTGTAAATGAGGTTGAAAGCAACTTTATAATCCGTAGTCACTGAAACTGTAGACCCTGTGTCCTATGAAGGGTTTTAAAAATCACACATAAAATAATTTCAGGCATAAGATGCACAGAAATCTTTTTTTAGACCAAGACTAAGAGTTTACAGCCAAGCTAGCAGCCCTGTGAGGCTGTACTTTGGCACAGTGGTGCCACTGTGCCAAATGCTAACAAAAGCATGGCAACATGCTCACAATATGACAAAGCTAACATGCTGATGTTTAGCAGATATGATATTTAGCATGTTCACCATCTTAGCTAAGCATGTTAGCATAATTAGCATTAACAAAGTTAATAAAGTACAGTTGAGGTTGATGGGAATGTCATTACCTTTTCAGGTATTTGGTCATAAAACAAAGTAGAGGACAATTTGAAAATTTGACCTGATGGTGGAGCTAGATGAAAAGTCAGAGGATCACCAAAGTTGTTACAATTCATTCTGAGGGGAACATGGATGTATTTACCAAATTTATGGCAGTCCACTCAATAATTATTGAGATCTTTCAGTTTGGACCAAAGTGGTGGACTGGCAGACTGACATCTTCAGAGCCACACTGCTAGCATGGCTAAAAACTCAGTCAATAAATAAAACATGAGCAAAGCTAACGGTTAGATGAGCTTTCATACTGCTGTTTAGCATTACAAAATATTGAACATTTCAAACATATTTCTGTCCCCTTTTCATATCTCAGAATGTGATTGTTCCTCTAAATACTGTATCACATTGTCAAACTTGTTAAGTGCTCTTAACATTCTTTTTGAGATGTAACTAAATCCCTTCTGAATGCCAGATGCAGCTCTATCATTCTTTTCTGTATGACTTCACGCTGAGTGGAACATCAGAACACAAACTCAACAGAGTTAAATTTGGCATGCTTCGTCCTAAATGGCCCTTAGCCCCAGCAGCACAAAGTTCACATCCCAAGCTGGTCTCAACCAGACTGGTTGACACTAAACTGCCCTTTCTCATTCTAGCGGGGATTTTGAGAAATGTTTACTTGGAAAGTTCATGACCCTGCAGATCAACCACGGTGTCATTGTTTGTGATGAAACATACAGGAAATTAGTGGTAAATACACTTCCTGAAGATGAGATGAGAAAGAGTTAGAATTTGGTGAGATGACTGTTAACATTGCTTTCTTTAGGTCCAAACTGAGAATAAGTTAAGATCAGAGTCAAGTCAAGAGTGAAATGAATCACCTCTGAAAACATCATTGACCACAGAAGGGTTTTGTTTCTTCAGGAATCAAAACCTTCAGATGAATGAACAAGAACTTCGGTGAAAAGACTTGACAAGAGAATGCTTCCACTTCTGAGAAGCTCCGCGGAGGTAGAAGACATTGGGAGACAGAGATTGACATTGCTAGTGCTCCCTAGCCAGTTTGTAAAACATTTACCCTTGTGCTTATCCGACATGGCAAATAGCATCCATGTTCTTTCAGTGTCAGCCAAGATCCCTCAAGCTGACAGGCTGCACTGTGGACCACAGGGACTCTCGCTAGTCATGAATATTACATTGGGTCTGTTTACATGCTTGCACATGGCCACCAATAAGGAAGCTTTATAAAATAGCTATCACTGATCTTAGCAACTGTAAAAAAAACAGTAAATTCTTGCACTTTACTCTTGTACTTTACACCTAATGGTCTCACTGGTGAAGTAAGTAGTCTTTGACTTATGTTTCCACCCTTTCAGACTCTCTGCACATCAAGTTTATTAGTCATTCATGACTAATTACTGCTTCTTGTATGTAGACTTGGAGGCCATGGGAAGCCGCAAGGGTCAAGAGGCTATCAGGCATGAAAGGAAAGAAAGGACTCAGGCCTTGCTGCCACTTGTCATATTTACACGAAACGTTAGAAGAATGGCCTGAATGTAATGCTTGGGGAGGGGAGTGGGGGGAGGAAGGTGGGTGGTGCTGGTGGTTTATGTGTGTATGTGTGGACAGGGAGGGTGGGGGTGCCACAGCTGCAGGCCAACAGTTGATCCTGTCCTGGGAAACAGGATCAGCCAGGTCAGGGAAAGGGGGGGGGGGGGGGGGGGTAAGAGGTTGCGACCCTGGGGGTTAAGGAACAGACTTCACAAAGAGGTACATCTTCAAAAGCAAAGGCCCCACTGGGGGAACCGGTATAAGGTTGGGAAAATAAACCAATTTGACCTCCTTTCTCAGAGCAGGAGTTTCCCCAGGTGTTTGCTTTAACCTCCTTCTTGTTGTCTGACTTGAGGCGCTGCTCTCATGTACACTTACACTCATCCAGGCACTGCAGCAGCATTACTTCAAGGCAAAGTACAGAAGGATTTTTACTGGTATCTTTTAGCAAGAAAGTGTGGTATTTTAGCATTTTATTAATACATTCTGCCTTTATGACACTCCAAATGGGGTCATGTGACCCATAAAATGCTAATTACATTGTGTTTGTGTGTGTATGTGCATGTGTGCGTGTTTACATAACACGTGAGGTCAAACCATGTGCTCAAAGTTCAAACACTTGTATGAGGAGAGGGTGATCGAACATCTGTGAGCATATTTATCACACCAATCACCATGACAACTAGTGACAAGTGTTAGCTCTGTATGGCCTCCATGTGAATAAACAAAGCACCTAGAAGATCTCATTAACACTCAAATCTATGCACAATAGTAGTTGGTGTTTTAAACAGTTCATGCGTTCCCATGTAGATAAAGCCTTGACTGAGCCTGTTAAGTGCGGCCATTAAGTTGTTTGTCAGAGAACAAGCATCTGTAACCCCAGGAAATAGTTTTCGGAGGCCTCATAACTATGAAATGCCTGTTGTGGAACTTCTGAGTCCTTGGCCTCTAGTTGAGTCATTGGTGGCCTGGTGTGCAGCGCTCACATCCTTTTGGCCTCATGCTGAGGTCAGGAAATCAAAGAGAGAAGCCACAGACAAACAGCCGATTGTCAAGTTTTACACCTTGACCTCAGCTTAAACTTGTGACTCCCTCCTTTATGTTTGCCGCTGCTTCAGAAATCGGAGGAAATCAAGAGGGTACTGGTGGTTCAGCCTTGATAAGAATCTTGAAATGGAGAAGTTCACGGAGGGGAAAGGTTACTGGGAGTTTAAAGAGAGTGCAGTCAGTCATGGGGAGTATTAAATAAAAGGGAAGTCAGGGCTGAGGAACAGTGCTGCGATTTTAAAATTACACTGCAGACAAAAAGCCGTCTGTTCACTCACTGGACTTCATATCCAAACCCAGAGCAAGGGAAGTTTAGCTTGAACTCATCTTCACCTTCAGGAAGTCTCACGCTACAGGCTATTTTTGTCAAGTCAAGAAAATTATCACAAAATGAACAACTTTCTGGACTGAACACAAGAATTAAGGTTTTGTATTGACTGTACAATGAGATCTATTTGGGGTTCTAAATAAAAGATACAGTTTCCATTTTGTAAGGCACATCCTTGGGCATTCAGTGTACATCTGGTGACCTCCATGTGCCCCCCCTCCTCTCAGTGTCTTTCCTGCCTTTGTTAAGACTCAGCACTGTAGTGAACAGCCGCCAACTCAGAAGCAGAAGTTTTGGGGCAAATACAGGACATCCTCTCACCCTACTTTAATAGACCTGAGTCTTTGATTACACAAAGTGCAGTTTGGCTTTGATGTTCTTTTTTAATAATGATATTCTGTATTGTGAGGCAAGTCAGATATTGGGATGCATGGTGCCACAATTTTTCTATAGGTTGCTTTGGTTTATGCTCATATGTTCTGTAAAAGTGACCACTCACATGAATTCAAACCAGTCTGCACATGACCCTTGAACAAGAGAATATAGCTGTTATAAATATTTTAGAGAAATACAAATGCATTTTATGGTGGCACCTGAAAGACTATAGCTTTCCCCAGGTAACATCTTGCACACATCTGCAATTTGTACATGAATAAAACACACGTCTGAATGGCAAACTAGAAAAAGAGGAACGCATTCATACTAGGTCATGCATTTCAGTACTTTATTTCTGAGATATCAGTGCAAATGAACACCAAAAATGAAAACATAAAAAATGAAATAATGTTTCAGGTCTTCACATGAAAAAATGAAACACCTTTTTTTATATTTGATGCTACAAATGTATTTCTTAGATGCACAATGCAGATCTATGATTGTACGTCAATCCCCCACTATAGCCCCGAGCTCTTTCACAGAGCTTTGTTAACCAGTAACAGAAAAGAAAATCACAAAAATATTCAATGCACGTTTATTTTTCACACATTTTAATCAACTTGCTCAACAGTCTGTGGTTATTTAGGGACTGTTCATATTCTAAACGGACCTCTCTCTGTGATAAAAAAAGACCTATTTTAAGACTTGACATTTTCCCCCATCACCAGTAGGGATACACAGGTAGTTCCCATGCGTCTGCATGCAACAGGCAGCAGTGAGGAGAGTCAGACATTATTACACAACACAGCGCAGGATAGATTATCATTTACCACATAGAGACACATGCAAAGAACAAACCAACCAAAAAAAGATGGGCATAGCATCCTCTGCCTTTGTATGTACACTTGTACGCATATAATTCATATTTACATATCAGGGCATTAAAAACTAGGGTAATATCTTTTCTTAAACATTACAAAATAGTCATCTTTCATACTGAAAGTACTATTTACACAAATATATTTAACCATTGTGAAAATGTATTAATAATTGAAGAGACGTACTTCATAGGTATATGTATTAAAAAGATCACAAGACTAAATGGATAAAGAAGTGTGTGAAATTAACTGAAAAGAATACAGTACAATCAAAATAAGGAGCTAGATACCAGATATCCCTCAAGACACCAAAATGTCTTGGTGATTATTGGGGGGCAGGTACACATATCCAGCTGCTTTGAAAACAAAGATGTACCTGTGGTCTTCTCTTAATTATCATGCAATTCTTTTGACATTTTATGAGTTAAGAGACTGCCACAAAAATAAAATATGTCCATAAACCACAACAGTTAAGAAATGATGAAAAAAACCACAAATTGTCAAATTTTCAACAGATAACAATACTGACATTTTTTTATTACATGCCATTAAATTATTCTGAAAAGGACACAGAGGACTCAGCTTCGATAGTGCAAACTCTGGGCGCTCCTTTATATGAAATGAAAAAAAAAAAAGCCATGTGCTTGACACTCAAAGGTTTTGTGTGCATGAAGAAAAGTGGTGCGGTGTTTACCCAGGATGGTAAGATAAGTTTCTTAGACACTGCAGCCTTTTAACTGTTGCTCTAGAAACCTGTTTACATACAGTTGCTCAACTGTAAGCACCACACACGCTCTGTTGACCCATCTGCTCAAAACGGCACAATCTGCAAACACATCACCCTGAATTTGCACTGTCGAATATTGCCCTTAAAAGTTCAATTCAAATAAAAGCATAATTCAATGAATTGTGACCATTCAAACCTTCATTGATATATTCTTGCTCCATTGGTAATTATACCACACCATGAATCTTGAGGAAAAGCAAGAAAAAGCATTCATTGTGGTAGGATCCTCACTGAAGCTATTGCAGTGTGAATATTGTTTTCAAGGTCCTCCTTTGAATGAATACATTGTTGTAATAGACCGCTGTGTCTGCCCTAGACTGACTTTATTTGGAATCTTATCTAAAATTGATGGGACTCTGTCTATCTGAAAATGTTCTGATGGAGAAAATAAATAAATGTCCACTGAACTGAGCACTAACATTTTTGGAGTCATCAATAATAAATGTTGCCTGAAATGTTCTTTCTAAATGTTTTATGGCAGACAACAAAGAGGACATGGAATAGTGATATGTGTACAATTCAGATACAAATAATAAGTGTAAAACAAGACCAAATTGTAAAGGAGGACTTAATAATTGACAAAATGAAATATGTAGTGCATGATAATCACCGACGGGGAAGGTTAAATTTGTGACAGTTATGTAGTTTTGGTTGAATCAATTAGATATTTTGCTAAGATAGACCTGTTTTGTACCATTCCATGACCTCACAATTTAAAACTGAGAAACCAATGTAAGTATGCATTTGAATTTGAACTTGCTCTATTCCACTAAAAAATCATTTTGCATTCCTTGTTATTTGTCTCATCAAACCAATTTGGCAAGTCATTAAAAAAGGAAAAATAAAAGAGTCAATGTATTTGATTCCATTTTGTATTTTTTAGTTGATACAACTTCTATTCAGATGATTGGCTCAGCCCCTGGCTCTCATGGCTGTGCTTGTCATTGTGGGTCGGTGATTGCGGGGTGGAGCTCAGACTGTGTTCATAGGCATGCATGTCACTGATTGGCTCTTCTTTGACTCTGACCACAGATTGGGTTCCCTCTGCCTGATCCCTCACCTCCTTCCTCAGCTGAATGCTGCCCTTCTGCAACATGTAATAGAGAATGGGGTTGGAACGCGAGAGCCGTGGAGAGTCCAGGTTTGAGTCACAACCCTCCTCCTCCTCATTCTCCTGACTACTCCATCGCACAGGGCTCTCAGGCTCCTGTTTGACTAGAGTAGGGGGGTCCCGTTTTTGAGTGACTGGCCATGGAGCTGGGTGGCGGCTCCAGGGGGTATGGATAGGGCTGTCACCTGCAGGGGGGGTGGGCAATGGTCTGAGATTACTCGGAAGCCCTGAGTTGAGGGAACCATGGGGGTGCCAGCCGGGCAGGTGGAGGAAGTTGTGATTATGGGCAGGCTGACTGAGAATGCTGCCATTGGCCTGCAGGACGGAAGGACTAGGTGTCCCTCGGGGCTGCTGGGACAGCTCCTTCAAACAGTTGTCAGAAAGCAGCAGCTGTTTGAGCACATTGAAGCCCCGACTCTCTCTAGTGAGAGTTTCACTTGGTGGGCTCCTGGGTGGAGCCTCCTCTTCCTTCAGACTCCTCTGCTGGTCAGGCTCTTCCTGAACAGCAGAAGAGGCAAAAATGTTTGTGTTGCCACTGTCCACTGCTCTTGGAGAGCTGGTATTATTCAAACTATCAGTCCGATCAGAGCAGAGGCGTCTCTTCTTGGGACTGGGGCTTGGATACTCCCTCTGTTCCTCTTTAAACTGTCTGGGCTGTGACTCAGCCTGCATAGCAGCACTGGTATAGTAGGTAGCAGTCTGTTGTTTAAGCAACTGGCTGAGGAGGCCATATTTTGCTATGACCTCTGCAGGCCGTGGTTCTGTTTTAAAGTCCTGCTGAGAATCTGAGACAGGGCTATTCTTCTCATAGCCACTAGGTCTCTTTCTGCCACTTGAGTCCTCAGACATGGCAGGGGATGGTCCCACCTCTTCCATGAGCTCCGTTTTGACCTTTATGTCCAAAGGGGGCCCATTTGAGCTGTCACAGATGATGGAAGCACCAGGGCTCTTCTCATAGCACCCCCCTGCCAGGTCCACACTCCTCCTACCACTGCCACTGGGCCTATCTTTGCGGCTGACTGTAGCAGTAGTCGAGCCTGTGCCTAGAAGGAGCTGCAGCACGGTACGCCTCTCTAGAAGGTTTTCAATCTGTGATGAAGGAGGAGAAGCTTCCTTACGACTGAAAGGTGTGCCACTGCCTGATGGTCCATCAGAGAGTGGAGTGGTGGTCCTGTGAATTGGAGCATTGAGCCTTTCCAATAGGGCATGGGGCCTGCTGGCATCGGGCTCCTGACCCAACCCTTTGTTGGAGGGGATGGGTGGAGAGGAAGAAGCTGTGCCACACTGAGCCAGATTCTGTAACAGTTTACTGGCACTGAAGGCAGGCTCTGAAGCCTTCTCAGCAGGGAAGGCTTTAGACTTACACAAATCCAATGGGCTGGACTGGACATGGGGGGAGGGGTAAGAGTAAGGGGATAGTGCGCCGCTAGGGTCACGACTAAGTGAGTAGAGGGGTTGGGCTGAGGCTACAGGTCTATCTATGGGGCTTTTTGTCCTGGTCTCCTCCCAGGGCACCAGTCCCTTTGGTTGGCCTCGAGACATGTTGGCCATAGTTATATCAAGTGGCAAATCCTGGTTACCTACGCTTTTATTAACCATTTCATTATTTCTGCGCTCAAGAAGAAGCTGCATAAGTGTGACCTTAGGGTGGGATTTTAGGTCTGGGCTCATTTCAGGCTCCTTGTTCTTGGACACCTTTGATCCTGATGGCTCTGGCTTCCACTTGTTTATTAAAGATTCTGTTAGTTTGTCCAGGGAGGAGGTAGAGATAGAGGAGGAGGAAGAGGAAGAAATAGTAGTGGAAACAGAGGAGACAACAGTAGAGGATGGTGAAAAGGTTGTGGTGGAGGGTTGAGCAGAAGCTTGAGGAGAGAATGCAACTGGAGTGGAGGAAAACACTGTGGTGGAAGAAGAGAGGGTAGAGGTGGAAGAGGAGAAAGAGGAGAAGGAGGAAGAGGGGGTGGTAGTTTTGGGCCCTGTGTCTTGTGTATTTGCCCGGCTTCTCATGGAGAGATCAATGGGAGAGCAACTTGAGTAGGAACTCTCTGCATCACTGCTGTCCTTGGTCAGGCTCCTCTCCTGGGTGGAACACTCGCTGTCCGATGTGACTGAAGAGGAGCCGCTTGGCGGCATAATGCCACAGCTGTCCTCCAGGTGCCCATTCTTGGTCAGCTGCTTCTGGTTGTTGTGGTTGTTGAGTAGCAGCAGCAGCAAGCTGCTGCATGTCTGGGGGGGGCGGGTTGGACGTGAGTCAAAGCCTCGCTTCTCCCTAGGTGGTTGGCTGTGAGTGTGGTTTGGAGCATGAGGGGGAGTGGGTGGGGAGCTTTGGCTATGGCCACGCAGCAAAGAGGGGCTCTGTGGACTGGACAGGGCTGTTCGAGGGAGTGTTGTTGTTATTGTGGTTGTTGCTGTCATTCCATTTTGGGTTGTTAAGGAGCTTAGTGTGTCTGGGGCTCCAGGCAGAGTCCCTCCCACACTAGGTGGCCTTTTGTCCTGGCCATGCTGCTGGTTTGCCATGGCAGCTAGTCTCTCGCTGGCAGATCTTCCCGAGAGCTGGGCTTTGAGGGCATGCTCTCTGGAGTACTGCTGGAGATGGGCTTCACTTGACAGCAGCAGAGCCAGTTGACTGCAGGCCACACTGGGCTTGGGTGAAGGTGCTGGACTAGAACGGATTTTCACCATGTTGGCCACGGCCTTCAGACGCTCGGCACAGGACACTGATTCAGCAGCTGTTGGTGCAGAGGGAGGGGTGGCACTGTGTGCTGACCGAGGTGATTCTGGGGGTCGGTCCTGACTGTGTCCACGGCGACTGTAGGGTGTGTTGCTGTGATTTTGAAGTTTGCTCTTCCTCATTAGGCCCTTCAAGCGGCTTGAGGCTGTCCCATACACAGGAAGTGGCTCTTTGTCTGCAGGTGGTGCCTTGGAGGGAGAAGAACACTCACTGGGGGGTTTATTAGAGTGCTGAGACATTGCCACACTCTGAAGCCGTGAGCTGAATGACTGAAGCAGGGAAGCCAACAGGGTGCTCTCCCCAGCATGAGGGGATCCCTCTAGTGCTCCATTTTGCAGGCCTCCCCCTTGGCCATTCAGCTCCATTGGGGGTGAACTCATCCGCTGGTTCCCTGGATCATTCCAGGCTCCAGAGCGCAGTAGGCGGGCCTTCTTCAGGTGCTGCGAAGAACCTAGTGTTGGCCCATTGGTTCCAGCTTTGGGAGCTGTGGGGCCATGGTTGGGGAGTTGGAAGGGCCCGCCCACCTTGTCACCTTGCTCCTGGTTGCTGTGGGCAGCCTCAGACCTCCCGCTTGCCGTGGCCCCAGGCCCGGCTACCACTGGATGCATCAGTAAACCTTCCAGATAAGTTAGAACAGCTGAATCCTTGTGTGTCTCAGGGCCAGGCTCCTCCCCATGAGTCATGTTCAATACTAGGATCCCCTCGTATGGTTCAGCACTGCTACTGGGAAACAAATGTCCACTAGGTCATCTGGTTGACTGTGGCATGTACTTCCTAAATACCAAAAATAGGGCAGGCAGAGTGAGTCTGCACAGGGCTGAAGGATGCACTGACCGGATGTGATCCCTCTCTGTAGTGGGCACAGTCAGCACTGTGGTAAAACAGCAACCATGGTTGGAGGCAATCTGGGGCAGGTGGGCCTCCCAGGCATTGTTGTATGCCTTTAAACACTGTAGGATCCCAGAAGGCCCAGCTCCAGGCTTATGTGAGTAGCAAGCGAGGAGTCAGCGTGATTTCACCACAAAGATGTTGACACATTCCGTGGCTGTGGATGTTTGGGATGTCTGTCTTAAGGCCTGGCTGTGGTTCTGTCAGTGGCGCCTTTCAGCTTTGCAGATCTCACATGGGGGACCTATGGGAGTGAGTGAGAGAGAAAAGAGAGAGGGAGGGAGAGAGATGGTTGGGAGGAGAAAAAGGAGAAACTGTGTGAAAAGCAGGGATTTGCACAGCACTATATCACATTCATTTCACCACCTTGTCTGCCATCTCTGTTACTTAGCAACATTTCAGATTGACTGCACACGGCTCCTTCTCCTCTCTGCACTCTCCCCTCGCAGCCACCGAACAGACGACAAATGTAGATTAGGCCTGATTGGATCCAAATTGAAAATTCAAGCCCACTACCTTGAAAACATTCAGGTCTTGAGCTGTAAGCCCCTCACAGCGATGTCTTTCAAAAGTGAAGGGCCTTGTGAGAGCTGTGAATCATTTCTTATGCAGCTTGTCATTTCAGTGGATTATCCCCCCCGCCACCTCCTGTTCCTTATGCACTTGAGCAGCATCTCACACGACGCAACCCTCGATCTACACAAAGCAGGAGCCACCCACCCACATGCACACAAGTAAGCATTTAAGCATTCATGCCTAGACACAAGCATGAAAATGTGCATGCACATTTGTATGTGTGCATGCATATTCTCACACATGCACAGAGGAAGTGAAAACCGTTCTGGTGGCTACTCAGTCTCACCACACCACCGCACTCTCTTTAATAACAACTGGGCAGCTGTGAATCCTTCACAAAGCTTAGCTCTTATGAGCCTGCATTGTTTTTAAATCAGAAGACAAGAGCAAAACATGAACTGAGTTGATGCAAGTCGTGTTTACGGGTACAGTACAAAGGCAGTGGAGAATCACAGCAAGGATATAGCTAACAGACAAGCTGTACTCGACTGTCAAGTATGTGCGTGTGTGAATTTTTTGCGTGTGTGTATTGGGGGGTGGGGGGTGGGGAGCTTAAGGATCAGGTGCACCTGTCACACCACACCACTGTCAGGAGGGCAGAGCCAGTGACACTGGGGTGAGCATTGTGCCAGTTGCCATGACAGTGTCAGCGGCGCTGCCCTGGGAGACCTCTGCTCTGAACCCTGTCAGCGTGGTTTCCGTGGATACAGGACACCTCCGACAGTCCTGGCCGCATCCCATAAAGGTTAATTAATACAGAGTTTCCACCTCGCCTCAGCTGCTGTCCGTGTCCTTTCCCGATGCCGTCCTCACCTTTGGTGTCCGCTGAGTGGACCAACATAGCAGGTCACACAACAGGACAGCAGCCCTTGATTATGACGAAAGGCCATGGCAACCCACGCAGCCACCAGCCTAAATACTTCACAGAGAGCAGTAGCAAGGGCCAAAAACAACAAGGCAGCAGGCTTCTAATCAGGCTGAAATCCATCCCTGTGGCCAAGGTCCACAGGTTGTCATGACAGTAAGGGCAACAAGGTGTCACTTTTAATGCCACCTTGAAAATGAGCTGGGATTAGGAGCTGGGTTTAAATTGATCAGTGCACAATTAAGTCTGAGTAGCAGTAGGAAAACAATCAGGTTGCCAGTTTTAACAACCAAAGGTCCACAGGTTGATGAGACTCTCCAGACTGTGCAACATTGTATAGAATAGAATAATTTAACTGAGATTGGCCCATCAGCGTCAATTACAGTTCAAGGCCATTTTAAAGCTGCTGACCTAAATCTGACAACAATAAAAGCCAACCTGGTCATACTGGGCCATCTGACGTCTGCTGTCATGCTAATCTTAGATGTTCAGGATTAGGGCTATTTTCCCGCCAGCAAGCTTAATGCAATTGTAATAGAATGCTCTGTAACACCACGTTTGATCAGCACAGTGAACATGTACACATGTTTACCTTCAGCATAGCATGGCAAACTAACTAACGTGCCATGATACAGCCCCCCAGTTAGTGAGAGAAAAAATTTAAATGGAAAAGAAACACTGACACGGTTTCACCATGGGAAATTCTGTTAATCTCTCTGCTGCTGGCAGTGAACCTTTGGAATTACAGTTGACCTTGTCTGTGCTTTTGCCCAAAGAAACTTCAATACAGAGCAGACAAGGCAGCACAGGGACACTATGACACTGCACTATAATAGTTTATATACACAACAGAGCTACTGCATTCCCTATCTCATATTAAGTACGAATAACTCTTTAAACAAAGTGAGGACCTTCAGGCTCTTGAGAGACATATAATGACAGAGTCTGTGTCAAAAAGCCCCGCTACAGCAAGGGCAAGAAAAAATATGTACTCCTCAGTGACAGATCTCTGTTAACAAATAAATGACCTTAATATAGGGAAAGCTGTCCTCTGTACTGAGCCCCTAAAGCATACAGCCCTCCTCCTTTCCTCTCTCAGAATGTGTGATGTGTGCATTACTATTACATTATCTCCCCTGGTGTATACATTGAAAATGACCTTACACATCTGTTAACATGTCATCTTATTGGTGGTGGCACCCAAAAAGCCTGACCTCCACCCCCCTCCCCCACTGTGGGACACACCACCAATGAGCTGCTCTACGGTTTCTGTGGTGATTATCCATTATCCTTGACAATGTCAGCCAATGACAGTGCAGGCACCATTCTAAAGTGATTTTTACCCCAACAATCAGGAACAGGACACTGCACTCTCAGCCGCTTCCTAAGATACCAGAATTACCAGAAGCCCTACATAAAAACGTGCAGACGCAGATGTCACGGATTAGATCTCAAAATGTGACCTTCATTCCCTGCACTGACCTCCAGATTACACCCACTCCACAACCCACTGACACAGGCATGAACACACATGCACACTTGTAATACAGCCTTTTTCTCTTAAAAAAATTGAGTTCCTAAATGACCTTCATTGTCAGGAATGGTAATCCATTTAAGCCATTTAAAATGTATGAGACCAAACAAAAGAATTAAAAAGGGGAAGAGTCAAAGGAGCGGCAGTTACAGTCAAGGTCATTCATGCCGCCAAGGCTTTTCCACTTGATGCAACAGCTGGTGTCCATGCAAAGCTCTGGGCGTTAATAAAAAGTGACAATGCTGCCCGAGCGGTGTGTATTACTAATGTCTGACACCAGCCTGGCAGATGTGTTCTCCCTGCATTTAAGGGGAGTCAAGGTTAAAGGAATTTAAAAGGAGAGGCGATGCCTAAACACTATTATATCATGTAATCTGCAGCCCAGCCCTGCTGCACATACTCAACGGGGTAGCTCACTTACACATGCAGCGTGACCGCTATTTGTAAATTCAATATGGCCTGACATGATTAAATAAGACAAAACATAAGCTACCTGACCAAACGCAGTTGTTCCAAGCCTTCCACAAGTGAACCAGTGCACTAGAGGAAAGTTGAATTAAAAGCTCTTGTTCACCTTGAGAGAGGTAAACAAGAGAATAACATGCTACCGAACAGCAGGAGAGCTAGAGCAAGAAGATGTTTTTGCAGATAAGTCAATCAGGACAAAATAACCCTGAAATGCAATACACAGACACATGCACGCCCACACAAAGAGAACTAGGGCACTCTGACCCACTTCTTAGGATGCATTGACCAAACAAGTCATGCATAGCACACATGCCTCTATGTGCGCACACAGAAAGCCGTGGCTGTACCCCACATAAAGGAAATGTGATACATAAATGCTGAAAAGTCAGACCTCTTGTGTTAAGTAGCACAGGTGATCCATTGGGAAAAATCATCCTACTCAGAGCACTTGAATGTGAGGAACAGTGTAAGATGACTGAATGCTAACATTTCAGACTTGGACGAAATGGGACCGGAGTGCTAAAGTTCTTGGCCTGCATGTGGCCTTGGATGAGGAGCGTGGGGGCGGATTTTAACTTCATCTGTACTCATCAGTGCAAAGAGTGCTTGGGGTTGAGAGAGAGCATAAAGGAATTCATGCACACTGATGAGTCATCTAAGCGGTTCACAGCCCAGTTGACTGGTGGAGGACCCAGCCAAACTAGCCAGTGCAATGATGATATCACTGCACTGTCTTTTCCCCTTACCTTACATGCCCAGGCTAGCATGGATGTGCTTACAAAAATGTTTGTGTCCATAGTAAATATTTGTGTGCCATTTGGAAGACCCACCCAAGGGCCATTTCCTGAGTGGCTGAGAATTAGTGCATCAATTAAACACACACACATTCCTTGTTAATGAGCCGTGGCTGCCATCAATCTATACCTGATTCATTTCTATTGGGCTCCGAGGTAATCTTCTGCTTACATCGTCTGTCCAAAATGGTGCTCATTTCCCTCCCGAAACAACACGCATTTTCCATTTGTAAACACTGGTGCTGGAAATAGGAACAGCTGATTGCCCCATGGCCAGCACGCCAAAAGGCAGAGCTAGGCTCTTGAAACAGACTGCAGTGGTGATGTCTGAGGGAAATGGGCCACTTTGCAATTGAGATCAAATGTCCCACTGTCAGGCTGCCCTGAAAGCTAGATAAAACCAGCTAAAAACCTTGGCCTTTAATGAATCATTTCCATAATATCCTTGGCATTAGCCCTAAGAAGGCTATTGCCGTGAGTCAGCAAGATGTCTGCCTTTATTGGGTTAAATGAATACTGCATTTTTTCTTTTAACTGTGAGTAATTTGGGATGGTTTGGAGTAATATGGTGTGTGACAGAGGTCTAAGTGACAGAAAAAAGAAGAGGACATATCTCTGCTATCATTTTGCCTTTCATAATGCTCCCATTGACCTACTTTCTAGTTTTTAAATCATCCTAATGCTCTGAGTGAGGTTGGAGAATGATAACACAGGGTACAATAGGTTGTGAAGGGACATTCCATTAGAATCATCAAAAAACACTATTTGTATTTTTCTTCTCCTTTTTCTTAAGTAAGAATACAGTCCTATTCAAAGTTACACAATCAAATGAATCTTTTAAATCGTTAGATACATTTAACCCAATAAAGTATAAAACAATTATGTGTAACCTTTTCTGAGAAAATCTCTCAAGCACCACAAATCCAGTTGGCAGGGCAGAGCTGAGTACATGCCAATGAACAGGAGACTTCAATAAGATTAGTCCTACACCTGGCCCTGATGCCCGACCCAGTGCTCACAGAGCACCCAACAAAAACAGCTTCACTCTAAATATTCCTGACAGTCTCAGATTCTAAATTAGCATCCAGGTTAATAACCAAAACCACCTTTAAATACGACTTTTGACAATCAAGTGAAGGTGGAACAAACATGGCCATCTACCTGTTAACTGAACTGGTAATCTAACTTATTATCCAACTACACCTTAATACATGATGTGGCAACAAGGTGCAGATGACAAATAATAAATACACTTATAAAACACACACTGTTCCTCTTGGAGGATCAACTATATGCCCCATTAAGAGCAACAGTGTTAGTATAACAAAATGAGTTACTGATGCTAACTATACTTCCCTACAATGCAAGGTTTTTAGATAACACTGATAAAACAAGCAATAATATGCTTGCCATCCCACCACCCCAAAGGAACATGGACCACTGAACCCAAGTGTAATCTTTACACAGGCAACCTCAGCTATTTAAGTTAATGTTACAAGCCTCATATGATTCCTTTTCAAGCAAAACACTGGACAAAACTCATTTTAACCAATTATTAAGATACCCCTAGGCAAATTACATCAGAGATTATAATGGAATACTTGCCATCACTGCCCTGTGGGCAAAGACATTTGCTGCTGCATGGTCAAAAACACAAATTCCAAAAAGGTTTTTAAAATCAGATGTCCTAAATGACTTTAAATGTTCCATGGGACCAAAATAAGACTAATGTAGTTATGAGTAATTTATATGCTGATACAAAACACATTCACTACCTTTGTTTATACACATGGGCATGAGGATGGAACTGATAACAAGGGTGAAAGATGACGATAATAAAGCGTTGTGACACTACTTTGGATTTCAGTTTAAAACATGAACCAACACTTGACTAAAGCAGTTAGTAAACTCAACTAAACATCAGACAGTTATTCTACGAGAAAAAGATCCTTTAAAAAAAGAACCTGTTACATTACTGCAAACAGTCTCTGGAAACGTGTATCTGCTATGGTTTTACAGAAATATAAAGCTTTACAACCGCCATGAACATTTTAAGACACACTACCTCTCTTTTGAAACATTTTACTGCATATCAATTAGAGCATGACTCAACGGCAATTTCCATCTCTACAAGATAATTGACCCCAAAATTACTTGTTGGGGTTCTAAATGAAACTTCAAAAATACTGCCAATATAATATAATAGGACTGTTGTCTTTGTGTCATATTTTGGGGACACCCTGAGTTATATATAAAATATGAAAAAAAAAATAAAATTTAAAAAAAAAGTGTACAAATTATGAGATAAATACACTTGTCTACAAGAATTAAGGAAGTTGAAGGAAGTTAAGGTGCAAAATTTCCTACAAACTCTCTTTATTTGCTAAAAGTCCTTTTCTTGATTACCATGATCTCCAATTGAACCAGAGATAATCCATATAGGGCAAAACACACTTTATTTAGCTTGACCTCCTCCTTTTATTTAAACCTTCCCCTCACCAGTAAGTCTTAAAAGCTAACACACAGTGGTATGCACTACTTACTAAATACAGTATGTTTATGTGAGTGCTACAATAGAAAAGATGTGAGGCCGTGTCTGAGCCATTCTTTGTCTGTCCAGTATTTGCGGATGAGCTGCCCTGGTCAGAAACTCACTATTACACAGATTTACAAAATATGAAAGAAATATGTCAGGTTTATCCCAGTTCTTTACATTACTACCTCCTTAAATAGTCTACACCAGCCATGTTTAATTGGGCAGAGAATTTGATAAAGAACAAAATAAATATTAGCCAAATAAACTATTTAAATGGATGTTATAACTGCATTTTGGTCATGTATAATTAGTGTATGATTCAGAAGGAATATTTATCTCTATGCATCAAGTTAGGTGTATGTTAGCGGGCCTCGTCTATGCATTTGGTGCAATAACCACCTAATCATGGAGAAATAATAAACCTGCTTCTGCATTTAAACTGGATTTAAAACAGGTTGATCAGATAAGACTGTGCATAATCAACTTTCAATGGTCACATTCTGTCAGTGGATGGAGGGTTCATGATTTGGGCCAGGCCGGGGTCAAGCAGTATATATATATACAATATAACCACTGACAACACAGTGCACCCAACTGGCAAGCCGAACTGATCAGTGTAATTGGATTTGAACTAAAATTTCACAGTGAAAGACATGTTCTGGGTTGAATCATTTAGAAGTATCTGAAGATGAAACTGTCTTCCTTTACATATTTGGTTCAGTCACCATCACCAATGACAACAGTAGAGGTGCAGATAAACAGAGTTATGGTATCTATGTCAGTGGGTCTCGATTCCAGTTGTCATTACTCAAACTACTGCTGGTTTTCTATCTAAGCAGAGGTTAATTGCAATTAATTGCCTTCACCTGGCAGCCCAGGTGTAATCAGCGCCTGAGTAGCTAGAATGAAAACCAGCAGGACTCTGGAGCCTGAGGACCAGAACTGAACCCGTCTTTTTAAATGAACAGTGTGTTGATGGAAGATATGAACCAGCAAAGAGATTAATTGAATTTTGCAGGATTTTTGTGTTGCAGGTTGCCTTTACTGTAACCAAGAGAAACACCAACTAACTGTCACTAACTGTCAGCCTAGATGCAGACAAGCACGGGGCCAAGGCTTGCAGGAAATTAGTCTGTCTTCCCTCAGTCAGCCATTGACTATTAAATCAGACAGAGAGAGATAGACAAGGCCAGCACCCAACTGCAAGCGGCCTATTATTTCGCCGTAATGAAGGAGATCGAGAGGACAGAGAAGACTATCCAGTGGTAAATGTAGTAAAAAGTTCTCAGCAGAGTAACAAAAAAAATCCACACTAAGCCAAATGCTAACACACCTATTCTGCTGTGGATGGGAGGTGAACACAGACACACATCATGCGCCCGTACCTTGTCATCCTTAGCTGTGGAGGCTGATACAGGTAAAGTGCAGTAATCAATTTGCTCTACTGGCAGGAGTGCTCCTTTAGAATACTAATCAGGCTTCAGCCCTCCCCTCTTCCCTCGTTCTCGCCATCCCTCCGCCACCGCCCCCTCTGCCTTTCTCCTTCCTCGTTCACCTTTCTCATGACTTGACACCCCCCCAGTGCCCCAGACCTGACCAAATGCTAAAGGAGGGCGGGCTGTCTTCTGCACAGATAACTGCTGCCACTAATCAAGCCTACGTGCACCGGGGCGTGGGATTAAAAGAGCTTGCACAGCTTGACTCAGGCACCGAATGGTGTTAGCACACACACACGCGCGCACAAGCAAAACACACACCAGGTCAAAATAAAAACCTATAGGGAAGCCAGCAGCGTCTCGTCCTAGAAACACACACATACACACAAGCCTCAGACGAGCAAACAACACAACAAGGTCAACTTAAAAGCTGATGTTAGGTGAACATTCTCGGGCTATAAAAGAACACACACAAGAAGATTAGATCTAAATTTACTCCGCCAGTCAAAACGGGACTCGGTGGTGAGCCACCCATCTCTATCTCTCAGAACACATGTCACGCAGGGAGCTGCAGTGTTGTGCGCATCTAAAGCGAAAAAGAGGAACAACCTCGACTGTGAATTGACAGGGCCTTAATTCCCGTTCGTTTTTCATTTGGAGAGATGGCTTACAAGGGGGGGTCTCTACACCATATCAAACACATACCAGAGTTGCCTGGAGGCTGTAACAAAGCGTCCTCAATGTTACACTGTGCACACACATACACATATACAGGCAATAGGAGTGTGTGTGTGTGTGTGTGAGACAGAGGCAGAGAGAGAGACAACGCCACCCTATGCATCAGCAGGGATATTTCATTATGTACATAACGAGTGCCATTAATCGCTCTTAACAAGAGGACACAACCTCACCTTGGCAGTCTCACACGCACAGCAGGAAGGTGGGGTGGGGTGGGGGGGTTGGAGGGGTGGGGGCATGGAAATATCTACAGTGCGCACAGAAATTAAAATTCACCACACTCAAGGATCCGCCGCCTCCTTTTGACCGACCACATCGCGGCCCGGGGGTGTGTGGAGGCAAGCCAGCAGTCATATAGAAGCTGCTCATCTGATAAGACACATAAAAACACATAAAAAAGTAAAAAAAAGAAAAAAAAAAAAAAGAGGAGAAGAAGAAGGACAGGGGAAGAGAGGAAATAAATATATAAATAAAAGTGGGGGAAAATGCCGCAGTGGCGGTTGCCAGCGGGGCCGTGTGTTTCATACTGCCTGTCATGACACTTCTGAAAACATTCGGCTTGATCAACTCCAGTTTATCCACTCGCTTGTTCGCTTTGCCACCGGTAACCCTATCCTAATATCTCGCCCACCTTCGGCGACCTCATCCTCTGTTGACCTGACAGCGCTTGCCACCCCCCTCCTCCACCTATGCCCACCGCCCGCCCCCCCACTCCACCCCTCTGTCCGGCATTCCTGTCTCTCTTCCTTTCCCCTTCCCCTCTCCCTCCCCCGCGGCTGTGCAGCAAGGTCAGGCGGGTCACCGTGTCCTCATCTGTAATCCGCTGCCATTCGTCAGCAGCCCCGGCCCAGGCTGGAGGAGAGAGAGGAGAGGGAGGAGAGGGAGGAGAGGCAGGCGCTCCGACGAGGGGAGAATGCCCAATTAGGCAGCTGTCACACACACACACACACACAGCTCAGCACAGCAGAGCAGGAGAGAGAGGGAGGGAGGGAGGGAGGCTGCAGAATCAGCCTACTGTCCACAGACAGAGGGGGGGTTGGGGGGTGTACATGAATCCTTTCAGCTGTGAGTGTCTGTGTATTGTTTTGGTGTGCAGAGCAGTTGGGGGGGTCAACTACAGTTTAGACATGTATGACTACTATCTGAGGCATGTCAACAGGGGGGGCAGCAGGCTGTGCAGACTTTTGAGGATACAATAGTTAAATGAAATTTTATGACAGGGCAACTACTCTTATCTCAAAATGAAACAGGTTCTGAGTAGTAACTCTCTTATCTATAACCACAAGATTGATGAGCTGATCAGGGGGAAATGGCTGGGTGCTACTGGGGACAGAAAAACACCACAGGGCAAGCTCTGTGTAATGGCCAGTTGGCCATTTAAACAAATCCAAAGGCCAGGTCAACACGTACCCAGCCAGAGTGGACTGTGGACTGGAGGTGTAGTTCCACACTGAAATTCTTTACTGTCCCAGACTAGCAGATATCAAATGGGTGACAAATATCCCATAATTGGATCATTCATCACCAGTGAACACATCTGTTTTGAGTAATGGGAAAACTAATCAGCAAAAATGATACAGAGACGACTCCACGCCAGGCACCAGGAAGATTTATGCTAGAGTGATTCAGGACTCACGCCTGTACCTATTGATTGTTTAGTCTAAATGCTTTTTCGTTTAATCAAAAGAAAGAGTCAGAATGGTACTATGCCAGCTGGGTGATGTACAGGTGTTATCGAGCGCCCTGGGGGCTGGGGGGGCACAGTGGGGTTTCAGCTGGTCGGAGGAAACTCTTTTCTTCCTTAGTTCCACTTTGAATGTCAAAGTTCATCAGGGTTCAGTGGAGCTTCAAATCCAGCTTTGAGTGGTTAGTGTTCAAAAGGATTGCGTCACAAGTGCAAGGGACACTTATCCAGTAAATCCTGTCTGAGTAGAAAGTACAGTTCATAGAGACTTAGGCTGGATGTCATACAGGCTGAATACACATGTTCCTCTACCCTAGGGGAAGATTTTCACTCGGCTACAGGTGTCTGGGGTAAACCCATCCTCCCTGCTAGATGGTCAACCGACACACATACAAAATGGAAGGCAGGACTATGCATGCAGAGGAAAAATGCCCAGGTACATTAATATAGTTAGAGCATGCAAAGGGGATAAACACTGAAATCCCCTGAGCAACACTCCACAGAAAGGACTTTCTCTGCTGCAATTTGAATGTCAATTTATTATTCATCACTGGAAGGGACTTTTTCCCCAAGGTAGCAACACTCTCATTTTCTATCGGTAGTCTGTGGCAAAGGATAAACCATTTACTAGTATGAGTTGTGCAGTAATGTAACATGGTACAGTAAATGTGATTAGTTTTTTCAGTAATGAGTACAGTGTAAGGGATTACAATTTGAAATTCAGTAATTACATTACAGTTACTAATCCCAGTAACACCCTGTTACTTTGACATTTTGTCGGCTTGTCAGCCCTCCCCGGCTTATCAGTTTTTACTGAACCAGTCTGCTTGGGATGTGCTAGCTTGGTGCAGGGGCTTAAGGTAGGGCAATGGAGTTAGCCTCTACCAAAAGAGGTGAAATGCGACTTCATTCGCATTCCAAAGTTGTCTTATTCACATGTTGTGTGTTCTTAGCTGGCCTGCTAATGTTAGCCACGGGTACGCCTCCATTCAGGAATCAATTCAGTTCAAATTTAGTATGCTTTATTGGCATGAATGTCAGGTGAACAATATTGCCAAAGCATCAAGGATAATACAGTTCAATAATGAGATGAGAAAAAAAAAAGAGAAATAAAATAAATTCATTAAGTAAAATAAATAAATAGATAAAAAGTACAAGAAGAGCTATCATCTAGTTTTGTTTAGAGTTGGAGGGGGTGTGACACGTGCAGCTGAGGTCTGGACTTCTGGAGGATTTGGAGTTGTTTAAAGGCACCTTTGATGGAGCTGGACTGAATAACGAAACAAGTAAAGAGTAATGTAACACATTACTTTTGCTACTGAGTAATTAGTAATGTATTAACTTTTTCAATGAGTAACATATGAGTAATTGATTACAGTTTTCAAGTAACTTGCCCAACACCGTTTAATAGTATTAGCATATATTTTAGCATATAGTGTAAAGAAATAATGCACATTTATTATTTCAATTAATATTAATTTATAAAAAAAAGAAAGCCTATTTCTAAATTAATAAAACATAAAAACTGTAACTCCACTGGTACCCTAGAATACTCCTTTTACCACATACCACACATTGACTTTGGTTATTTTGACGTGCTGGAGGGACTTTCAGCATCAACTGCATTTTCTGAAATTAATGTAAATGATATGTAATGTACGTAATATGTAATGATATGTATGTCTGCAAATAAATGTGACTTTGAAAAAAAAAAACTGCAATCCAATCCTACTCCTATACTTTGGAACAATGTAATAGGAAAAGGAATACTGCGATACCGTATGAGACGAGAGATACTATAAAGTTCATTAAGGTCACTGTAAAATCCCTATCAAGTCCCACAGACACTACAAGTCCCTATGGGACTACTTTAGTCATTTCTGTTAGGCGACTCCACCCATCTCTGTGATTGTTATTATAATGACTCAGTGTTTTGTTGGCCTGTTCTTGCTCCGTTCTTCCAGCACTGAATGTACCTAAAGTGCTCCAAAAGTCTAAAGATTGTAATCTGTGATGTCATATTGATGCATAGCCTGAAGCAGCTCCATTAGCGGCCTGACTGACTTTGTGGACTCATATATACAATGTCTGCCTGTACTTTTACATCTACAAGGAAATTTAGATGATTATAGGGCTATTAGTCCCAGAAAACATAGCCTTATCTTTGTCCAAAAATCATCCCCATTACTTTCACCTTGTACTTCTTTTCCAATACATTGTATATTGGTGTAAAGTCATAGATGAGGAGGTATTTCTCATTGCTGGCTATGGATGATAAAAACTATACTAGTCTACGAGGCTAATTGTCAGCTGTATAAAATAATAATTGAATTCTATTAATAATGATACTTTATTGAGGGAAATCCTCTTCACTTTACCTGTCATAGGCAGGTCAGATGTCAGGGTCAGTTACATAGCTGAGCTCCCGGATCGTACGTGTTAGTGATCCAGTGTTTCTCTTAATGACAATTCAGTGCAGCATACAGTATGCTGCCAAAAACAGGGACTTGAACTCAGCTCCTCAGGCTAAAAGACTCTCTGTAAACTCACTACACCACTCTGAGTGGTCCTCCTTAAGTGCAACCCTGATATGAACAGCTGTGTGCTGCCGCAGGACAAGACATTGTGCTCACTGTGCAGTCACACTGTAATGGGCACTGCATGCGATACCCGATTGACCGATGGACACATGACTACAATGTAAACAAAAAGTGGACAAGCAAGTCAGATACTGTATACTACACTCTATTACCTATACTCTCAGTATACCTGGATGATATTCAGTGATGAGCTCATTTTTGTTGCTATGATATAAAAACATAAAACAAAAGTATGACTGCTATTGATATTGCAAATGTGTATAAATATAGCTATTGATTAACCATATTCAAGTTGACTTTGTAATATCTGTCTATGGACTACAGATTAAAAATAACCTTTTGGTTAACTCACATTAACAGCAGTGATTATTAATGTGCACTGTCCCTGATAAATAAATCAATCAATAAATAAAATATGATAGGGGTTATCATAACTAACTCACCTGTCAGAAAATGAGTAAGAAAGGCAAATGCTTCAGGTTAAGATCACATACATACATACAGATATTTTAACTTTTTTCTATCACAATAAAGGTCTCGTTTCATGATATGCAGTGCTTCCCACACATAAGCTATATAACAGCCACCCAAGCATATTGCACATTTGATCTAACATTCTTTTGTCATTATCTATCATTTATTTATCATGTATCAATCCAAAAGAGACACCATTACATTATAATAATTGATATATTACACAAATCTCCACATAAACATTTTGACTTGACAAAGTAGGAATACCACAGGTGTTACTAATAACATTAACAATGGCTCTGGTCTATTCAGGTGTCCCAATAAGACATGACAGTGTGACAATGAGCCAGCATGCACAATACCAGGACCCTGAAACTGAAGCAGCTAAATAGAATTCAGCCTTCATTCATTTTTTTTTATTTACACCTGTGTTTTTGTTATTGTGATGTGTCAAAATATGTTTAAAAGGCCTGTTGTCACTAGTGTGCAACCCCCTAACTTCCCCCAAGAGTATTTCTGACTCATGGGGAACGCTGATGTTCAAATGAGCACTTCAGGAACCCACTGGGTGTGTAGGATAACATGGGTTTGTAGGCTTGACATCATTAAAATGCTGAGTAATTGTACCAAAAAATGTTTATATTCACATTGGAGCCATTTAGCTACCACTGCTAATCAGTGTGACTTACAATAAGTAACAACAGTTACAAAAATTAAACGCCTGGACCTGTGACTCTACGTCTACTACTACTCCATTTGAAACCACCTGCTGATGCACTACAGTTTGCCTGTGCAGCAGTGTGTGCTCTTTGGAGTGAAGGCTGACTGGTCAAAAAAGGTGAAATTCACTTAAGCTAAAAACATACTTTAGTCTCAGCCCTCAACTGAAGAACATTTTGGAAGTGACTGCCATTGGTTCGCTGTCCCTTTAAATAACTTTAAGACCTTTTTTCTCTTCTCTACCTCCCTCCCCTGAGGTTTATCACTGTGACTCTTCTCTCTTTCACGCACACACAAATGCTGCCTGCATGTGTGGCTGGCAACTACTGTACAAAGCAGTTAGCCAAGCATCTCTTGGCTCTGTGCAGAGAGAATAAGACGCTCTCATTACTGCCTTTAAAAAGCTCTTGCCCTAACAAAATCCACTGTAGACCCAGACACCGGTGCAGAAAGTTGCAGGAAAGATTGAAGGAGTTAAAGGCCACTTTTCCCCTTACAACTCAATTCTGTGCGAGTGTGTGTGTGTGTGCATGTCTGTGGTTGATGGTGTCTGCCCCCCCCTCCCCGTTCCCCTTTCCTGTTCCTCTTTAATGTCACAGGGCTGGCTCATATGACCTTGAGCAGCAGCGTTGGCACGGCAAGAGCGAGAGCTGCCTTGCCTGCGGGCGCCCTTGAACTGGATCTGCAAGACAAAAAAAAAAACTTCACGCAGCCTGAT